>JBBMOL010000355.1:0-46518 GCA_037954665.1 Laguncularia racemosa | reverse complement strand
GAAATTTCAGACAGCAGCAACACGGCAACGGACACGCCCGGCTAGTGGGTGTGTTAAGATAAAGTGCACAGAATTATACACATAGACAACATGCCCGTCCCGGAGGAGATAAACCACCGAGACAAGGCCAATTGATGCGCCGGAAAACCCGCATGTCGGGGGAGAGTTCTGAACAATTATAAGTGGAAAATTTACACCCCCGTATTACACTTGAGGGATCTTATTGTGCCCCCTGCAAAAAAACAAATTGAGATCAGAAGGGGCCGGCGAGAACACGAACTCAATTTTAGGTCCCCGGGGGAAATCACCGGAATTGGAAGAATACATAGAAGATTGCGCCAAAAGAGATCCCGGAAAATGCGAGACAACTTTTTTTGTCCAATGTCCAAACCCCAAAACTAAATTATTATATTTATATATATATTAAGGGAAAGAAAATGGGAGATACAGCCAGCATCCTTATCACCCAAGCATTCAACATATATTAATTTTTTTGTGCTGAAAAAGAGAAGACAGTGGAGATTAGAGATAAAAAAAGTTTTAGTTTTAAACGTGGGAAAAATTAGAATGGGAAAATAAAATTAAAAGATTAGAGTAGTTTTTTACCTTTAATTTTTTGTCTTTATTTATGTTTTCTTTTATTATTATTGCTTTTTTTTTAAATATTTTTTTGACTTAATTTCTTTTAATTTGGGTATAAAAAAACCCAGAATAAATATGCAATTTTTATGATTACCATTCAATGATTTATTTAGTATTCTTGTTTTGAATTGGTGTTTTTTTTTATTTTCATTTAATATTACAAACATATTATTTAAAAAATTTTGATTTCTTATATAAAAATCGGAAAATTTATATAAGAATAGCTATAAAATTGAAAAGATTTGCATACATTCTAGAGATAAGATGACTAAATTTTCCAATTAAGTTAATTCTATAATAGAATTAAAATCAAAGTAATGAAATTTTAAAAGGTGTTTAATTGAAGATTTTTTCAATTATCAACCTAAAAATAGGAAATCAGTATGACTCAAGAGAGCTAGAAATTTCCCAATATAGGAATCCCCCGGTCCAAAAAAAATAAAAATTAAAAAAAGTTAGTTTAAAATTTCATTATTAAATTTAAGGGTTCAATCCCGAATATATTTTATTGATTATGCTTTCTTTAATTTATTCAAATTTTTTTTTTTTTACTCATTTAATTAATTTTTTGATTAGATAATTAAGAAAGGGTAAATATGTTTTTTTGAAAAACTTATGATCGACACTCAATATATTTATTCATATACTAAGAAACGTAGTGCACTTGCCTATAGTTTAAAGTTAGTATTTGAAAATCGATATCAAGTTTTTGCAGTTCTGGGGGTTATATAATAGGAACACCCATAAACTTGGGTAATCCAAAACTTGTTTCCTTTTTTGCTTTTTTTTTGTTATTAGTTTTTATTTCAAAATTTTTTGTTTTTCCTATTTTTGTTATGCCCTAGGGGACATTGCAAAGTAAGTCCAATACCAAGTCTAGCTAAGATAATCAAATACTATCGACATGGCCAAGAACAAGAAAAGAGAAGGCGTTCATTACACGAGACCCCTCACTTTTTTGAGGCTAATCAAGTGTTGTTAGGGGCCCTTTAATTGCAGCCAAAAACTTTGAAATTAACCTAAAAAATATTATTAGATGGTTCAACAATTCTTTTAATTATGGGTTACAGATGAAATCCAACGCACACATTGCCAATTCTGGAAATCTATGACCCTTCAAAATCAAGGGGAAAAGATGACACCATCAAGTTACGACTTTTTTCCCTTTTCATTACATAGTAGATCTAAACAATGGATGAATTCTCTGCCTAGGGGTCGATAACTACATGGAACAAATGGCGGAAAATTTTTTTTTCTAAAAATTTTTCCACCAACAAAGATTTTCGAAGTTACAGAACGTATCTCCTCCTATGCTCAAATAGGTCTAAGTTTATATGAAAACATGGGAGAGATAAAATTCTATAAAGAGTGCCCAATCATGGTCTTCCACTGTAGATGCAAAATTTAAACTTTTTAAAGGGGGACGAATCAAACCCCTAAAAAGATGGTAAATTCAATAGCGGACCCTCTGATTTTATCCCCCCCCCAAATGATTTCGGCTGATCAAGAAGCATCAATTTGCCAACAAGAAATGATGACGCTGGAGAAGGCCTTAGTAAATATATAACTTTTTAAGGGTCAGAAAATATATTAGGAAAAGAAAAAAAAAACCATTATCATAAGCTCTCGAAAAGAATGCATCACTCAATATGTTTCATCGCCATTAAAAACGGATTAGCATAATCTAACAGCACTAGTATTTTTCGACATGAAGAGAAGTAGACCCAAATGAGGGAAACCAACCTCACCAACAAACCTCGAAGCCAATGATCTTAGAGCAAGTGGACGACATAGCGCATATTCGGACTCTAAAGACTTAGACACCGTTGTTTCTTATCTTCCAAAAAATTAAAGATTCCCAAGAAACATACCCAACCTTTAATAGAACGCGGTATCAGAAAACCCAGCCTAATAGCATCACAAATATGTGGTTAGTAAATTTTGGAGACTCCGAGAAAAGAACAAACTCGTGAAAGCCCCTTTTAAATACCGAACAATACAGCAAACTGCGGTTTTAAATGAAGATGTGTGGGTTCCCTGCATAAATTGATAACTTGTTATAAGCAATGAAATTTTAGACGTGTAATAGTCAGATAATTGAGATTTAAAAAACAATTGTAAATATAAGATGGATCAGATAGAAATCACCATCATTCGTTGATATTTAACTTTCCCACTTCCAAAGGAGTATGACAGAACTCCCTTTGAATACCGCTAAAGCAATAAGTTCCTTAGATATTTATGTTGATGAGAAAAATACCACAAAAGAAGAGTAAACCCTTTCAAGCCCTAAAAAATTTATTTCCCCCGAGCCCAAATCTTCATATGAAAAAAACCCTGAAGGCCTCTTGTAATGAGACATTAATTGAGTATCAGATCCTGGGGGAAAAAAAAATCATCGACATAGACAAACAACAAGCCCATTCCCTTATCAGCTTGACGGAAAATAATGAAAAATTATACTGACTTTGAATAAAAGAGAAGCTAAGAAGGAAATACAAAACTTCTAAAACCCAGCCCGTGGACCCGGGTTTTAAAAAACCTATAGAGACCGTTTGAGCTTACAAACATCATGTAGGGTGTGGGAACAATCCTGAGGAGGATCATATAGAAATTTCCCTTGAGGTCCCCAAAGCAAAAAATCATCTTAACATCCATCTATCGTAAGAAAAATCCTTTAGATGCAGCAATGATAGAATAAGCCGGACATTTGCCCATCTTAACACAGTGCAAAGGTCTCTTAAATAATAAATGCCATATTCCTGTCGATCCCAAGAGCTCCCAACCCTGCCTATATCTGTCGAGGGAAAACATCAGATTAAATTTTAAAGAGAATAACCCATTTACAACCAATGGTTTTAAAACCCCACAGGATAGGAAACAAAATCCCAAGTGTGATTATCTGAAGTTTTTAAATTTTCCCTTGCATGGCTTTATCCAGAAAGGCTGTTTGCAGCCTGAGAATAAGAGGGGAATGGTAGCTGTTACAATTGCAGAATAGCCCGTATCTATCTGGGGGACGATGTGCCGAGTTGATCGTCGAAAAAATCATTGAAGCATTTTCAGGAGCGGGTCGAAAGGCAAGTCCAGCTGAACCGTTTATCCAAATAAGAGGCATCAAAAATGAGGAAGCAGAAAAGTATCAGATTTCGAAAAATGTTGCTGAAAAAAAGAAATTAAATTTTAAAAAAAAAAACACATCCGAGATTTGCCATCGATTATTAATCGAATAAACACCAAAAACCCTTTGATTAAAAAAAAAGGGCTGTAACCCTTAAAGCCCCATCGAACAAACTGGGTGACAACTTATGAATTCAGGTAGGTAAATGAACGAAACAAAACCTCCGAAAGTATGTGCATATGATAATTAGGATGTTTCAAACCCTCGTTGAAAGGGAGATTCAAACTTCAATTGTTGAGAGGTAAGCGATTAATCGATAAATGGTAGTAGTAAAGCTTGGTCCCCAAAATAGGGTGGAACGAAGATTCTAACAACAATGTGCGACCACATCTAACAAATGTCGATTTTTCCATTTTTTTTAAATCCATTTTTTGGGTGAGGTTTTTTTAAAGGGCTGGCGTGTGAACAATACCCCTTTTTAAAGAAGAAATCTTGAAACCTGACAATATATTCACCCCCTTTTCAGACCGTAAGATTTTAATACAAGTGGAAAATGAGTCTCAAAATATGTCACAAAGGTTTGAAACACATAAACACGTCTGCTTTGGAATGCAAAAATAAATCCATGTAAATGACTGTAATCCCTCAATAAATGTCACAAAAATTAATTGTCATGGGAAATAAATTTGGGGGCTTCCCTAAACTCACTAAGAATATGTCCCAAAAAATTTATTGGCACGACACCCAAAATAGGAAAAGGCAAAGTCTTATTTTGCCCAGTTTACAAGAACCATCAACTAATAAACTCCACTATGGAACCGGAAACACCTCTTTGCAAAATGATTCAAAACAACATTATTTGGTGAAACCCAAGCGTTATGCCAGATGCCCCGCCTTATTGTCAACACCCGAAAAGCTAATGACAAAGTCCAAGGAAATGGTAAAATTGGGAATGGAAAAAACCTGCCCACTTTAGGCCCCCTTTGTTATCAAACCCCCCCGACACTTGAAACCCCCACATACAACCATCCGAGAAAAGTGGACATCACAGTTTTTTATCCACCAAAAAACCCAATAGAAATAAGTTAGTAGTAATTTAAAGGGGAAACCAAGACATGTCAAAAGGAGAGCTAATATCACCAACTGTCGAAAAATATTTTTTCCCTCACAACCTGAATTGTTGAGTGCCAGTATTGGAAGTTGTTATGCAATAAATCAGATGTGTTAGTCATATGATTTGTGGCACCGGAATCAAAAAAAACCAAAGAACATAATTAGAAATCTACCCTTTTCCCTGAAGACCAAAAGCAGAGAAGCAAAGAGATCATCTGTTTAAACCTATCATTGTGAGAAAAGATTGCTTGTTTCCGCAATTGTGGAGTTGAACCCAAAATTGCAAGATCAATACCGCGCATGAAAAGTTTTTGGCCTCTGTTTTTTAGCCTTTAAAAGGAACTCTTTAATGTATGTCCTTTTTGCTTGCAAAAATTACATAACTTCCTACACAATGCCGACTATGACAAAAATTTTTGCAGCTATAACACTGCATTTTTTCCCTTTCCTGGGTCTGAGCAGCATATGCAACATTAACTTTTTCAAGATGATCCCCCAAAATTGCACCAATAGGGGCTTTTGTCGCCAATCTTTGTTCCTCGCGCAGCAATTCCCCAAAACAAAACACCCAAACAAGGCACGGGAATCTCTTTTCAGCAACCCAGCCCAGGGGGTTTCAAATTCATTTCAAAGCTTCATCAAAAACTGATCACGCGACTCATTTCATGAAAAGCTGAAGACTACCAAACTCTCCTTTGACATCTTAGCATAGAAAATACCAGAAATTTCTCCATAAATTAAGGAAGCCAAATAAAATTGTTCAATTGGAGAGATTACCTTGACATAAACTCATATCAATTTTCCAATTGGAAACTTCTTGCATATTATCTTGATTATAAAACGCGTTTTCAATATTCCCACATTTCTTTTGCTGGCCAAAGGAAATCATAATTGTTCACCCATGGGGAGCCTCAATAAAACCCAAAAATCCAAGAAACAATCCGTGCATCCTTTGCCTCCCATTGACCATGATCTTTCGACTCTGTAGGATGAGAAAGGCCCTCAAAAAGGACCCCAAAACCCCTTTCCCCTTTCAAAAAACATCTGAACTAAAATTTCCCCATGCAGCATAATCTTTCCCGTAAATTTAATAGCTAAGATTTCATGTTTTTCTCAAAAAAACTTTCTAAATCGAATTGTCACTCATAACTTGATTATCAAAAAATTATTGTTTGGGAAAATTAAAACAACCTAAAGCCAAAAATAAAAAACCACAACAAACCACAATTCCAAAAACTAAAAAAAGAACTATGGATTCAACGCAATACTCAGTTTTTGCTCTGTACCATAACAATTTTTGAGAAACTTAGTTTAAATGCCTCTTCATAATTCAGTTCAAGTATATATATACATAGGGGGTTAATCTTTCCAAGCAACTATATCTTACAACTAAGAAAATAAATCTTCCTCTACCAAAATATAAATACAAAATAACATGCCATATTTACAAACTAAGTCACGAAACAAAATCTAAATATTCAGGGCCGTGTTACACGTCATTGCCTTCTAGTCGTGTTTTCAGGCCGTGTATTTTTCTGGTAGCTACCTGATACAATTCACGGCCGTGCCTTCTGTCCGTGTATCCGCCATGTAGTTCTGGAGGTACCCCGGCACAACACACGGTTGTGCCTTCTGTCCGTGTATCCGGCCGGTATTTTTTTTGGGAAATTAACTGACACCCAAAACATGGTCCCTGCCTTTTTGACCGTGTACCGGTCGTGATATGTTTTCTAAGCTTCCAGACCAACTTTGATTGATATTAAGCAAAAGGGACAGAATCTCATAGCACAGAAACTAGGTTTTGCTAGAGTTTATTTCTAATTTAATGAAAAAAGCTAATTTGTAGGACTTCCAAATAGGCAACCCCCTACACACTACATATAATCCAAGTTGGAGAACATCCTTAAATTTCTCATGAGAAAATCAACTAAGGGGAAAGTCCCACCCAAATTCCAACAGGTACATCACCTGCTGGAGCCAAGTCAAATTTAGAAGATTTAATGAAAAAGTTTAAAAAACAACTGAAACAAACATCCAAGCTACAAAAGCGTTGTTAAGGAAACAAGGTGCTTTTTTTTTGATCTGGAATTTGGAAACTTTAAATAGGGCAAAATTTCAAAAATGATTTGCAAAAGACCTTAAGGAACTTTGCTGAAATACAAACCCAACCCTAGGAACACGTCAAAGCATCCCTTCCTAGTTAATGAAGAAGTAGTGCCAACTGAGAGGGAAGCTAAAACACTAGAGGGAAAAAGGAGAACCAAAGATTAAAAGAGTATGTTCCAAAAATTTTTTTACCCAGCTTAACTTAAGAAGGAACATTTTAGACGAGCAATATAGTAAGGTTTTTTGGAATTTTCAAAGAATTTCATATAAACTTACCATTTGTTTTAAAGGGTTTATCCCCAATGCCGAAGTATGTAAAATTCTTGAAGGACTGCTTTCCAACAAGAAGAAACAAAAAGAAATCTTAACAGTTAGCCTCAATGAGAATGCTCTACCATCCAACAAAACAAATTGCTAGAGAAATTAAAAGATCCAAGGAGTTTTACTTTACCATGTTTTTATTATTACTTTATCAATAAAGATGCTTAGTTGATTTAGGAGCTAGTATAAATCTAATGCCACATCATACATTTAGGAAGTAGGATATGAAGGAAACCTAAACCAATACAAATGAGCATTCAATTAGTTGATAGGTCTATTAAAATTCCTATCGGTATCATTGAAGATGTGTTGGTTAAGGTAGAAACATTTATCTTCCTAGTAGACTTCGTAATCTTAGATAATGATGAAGATATAATGCTCCACTTATTTTCAGGATGCCCTTTCTAGCTACTGCAAAAGCAATAATAGATGTAGGTAATGACCTTTACTTTGAAAATAGAGGATGAAGAACAAACTTTCAAAACCTCTAACATAATTTCACATCCCTAAATAATAAACAATTCTACTATTTAGTGAATACATCTAACTTGTTTAGTTATATTTATGTGCAAGATGGTATTCATAAGGACCCAATACAATAGTATCACACTTGTGGTAATCTAAAGGATCCAAGCAATTATAAGAAACTGACTACTGGAAATATAAGTGTTGCCCCCTTGACTAAACAAATGAGGTAACAACATCGAGTAAACGATGTTAAACAACAACGCTTTTTGGGAGAAAACCCAAATACTATTTAGTTTTATAATTTAGCTTAATTTTATTTAAAATTCTTCAATTACACTTAGTTATTTAAAAGTTATTTTAAAAAGGGGGGGGGGGGGGGGGGGTGAGGAGGGGAGCAATGAGGCACGGTCATGTTGTGACTGGAGCTTAGAAAACCTCCCAACGAGTAGATACATGATCCTACAACACGATCGTGTTCGGCCGTGTGATCTTCCACATTGCACTGAGAGTTACACGACCATGTTTACACGATTATGTTAAGGCCATGTTGATCCTATATATATAATAATTTTCCATTGATCTTTATACTGTAGGCATGATTTCAAGACACAAGAAACATAGAAGAAAGCCAACAGAGTCTATACACCCACATTCACCAACTGTGTTAGGAACTCTTTCTTGTAGAAAGCAAAAATTGCGCTTCAGTTTATAAAAGCATTATCAGGGAAGTCTTCTATTAATTTTTTCCCCAATTGCTATTTTGCTATTCTATTTTATAATTGGGACAATGTACCATTTAAGTGTAGGGGGAATAACATAATATAATAAACCTACTTATAAATTACATTAATAATTCTATAATTTATTGAAAAAAAATTTCCTTGATATATTTTTACTTTTCATTAGTGAACTTAGAATACTAATTAAGTATAATTGTGAAATCTTAGTAAATCAAAAGTAATGTTATTTAGACATAGAATTTAGAACTCTAGATTGGAAGGATATTACCAATTAACAATTAAGAATTCAAGTTTTTTAACTTATTTTGATATATACATGTCTTTTAGAAATCCTTATAAGACTATGATCTCAAATAATTGAATTGAAAAAAATTATCTTTTGAAGACTACTTCCTATAAAATAGAAGTAGTGAAAAAAAAAAAGAGAAGAGAAAGAAAAAAAAAAAGGAATAATAACTAAAGTTTAGTAGTGGGTCCTTGTTGACTCAAGTAATTAAGCTTGTAAGGTGCCTTTCGGGGATAACACCTATTGACTTGAGTGATGAACTCGAGATCATCAGCCTAAAGCTCGTTACATGGGTCAAGAGAAAAGTCTAAGAAAACTAAACTACTAATGGAAATAAGTAATAGAGTTAATAGAGGTTAGAAGGGGTATCTTAAAACCTATTAGCCTAAGATCACTTGGTTTAAGACTTACTGACCAATGAAATTACTCCATAATACTGAAAAAAAAATAGGAAGGATTTTCAGGGATAAAATGGAAAAAAGCTTTGTTAGACATCATAATACTTTAAGGGGTGAAAAAGGGGGAGTATATATCTTAATTAAGTTGACAACATTTGAAAACTTTATTTTTGATAAGTAATGTCTAGTATGATTATGGGTTTGTAAATTTCCTGTTTAAATGACATGATAAATTTTGATATTTTATAAATTAACTCTTGAACTCTAATATTAGTATTTATAGTACATTAAACATAATTAAGTGAAAAAAGGATGTTAAGGAAAAATAACTTTTTTATGAATATAATCTATTTAAGAACTAATTAAGAAAATTTTCCTTGATTTTAAGTTTATTTCTCTGAGGACAAGCAAAGACTGAAGTTGTGGGGGAATTTAAAGGGTTATAATGTACTAATTATTTATATAAATTAAAATAACCTTTTATTCAATTTTCTTACATTTTGTATAAATAATGCACTTAATAAATCTTTATTTTTATTTTAGAGTCTTTAAATTATAATTTGTAATTTAATAGAAAAATTACTTGAAAGTTAAAGAAAAATATAATTTTTACAAAATTGGATGTGCAACAAGTGAAACAAATATGGATGTGTGCAACCATTCATCAGCCATACAACAAAGCCAACCAAACCGTGTAGCAAACCATGTAAATCACCATGGAAGAAGGCCGAGCAAGCTCAACACACATACAAAAATGCCCATGCTTGAAGACGTATCAAGGGAAAATTTCGGACAGCAGCAACACGGCAATAGACACGCCCGTGCTGGTGGGCGTGTTGAAGATGAAAGCTGCACAAAATTATACACGTGAGGTAAAAATGTTCGTGCCGGAGGAGATGAGAACCAATCGAGACAAAGCCAAATTTGATACGCCGGAAAACACGCACATGTCGAGGAGAATTCTAAACAGGGTTATAAGCCGGAGAAGTTAAAACCCCTGTATTACGCCTGAGGAATCCTATTTATGCCACCTGCAAACAAATCAAATTAGAGATCGAACAAAACTAGGCGAGGACACGAAGATCAGTTTTAGCTCGCCCGGAAATCAGTTGAGAAATATGCGAGGACGAATAAGTTGAAGATATGCGCCAGAAGAGACGTCAGAAAATGCGAGACAACGATTTCGTTCAGGCTCCAAATCTGATATTATATATATATATGTATATAACAACAAGAAAGGGAATATACGAGTCAACATCCTTTTCATCCAAGCATTCAACACACACACACATAATATATAGCAAAAGAGGAGAAGAAAAAAAGTAGAGATTAGAGATTAGAATAGGAAAATAGAATTAAAAGAATAGAGTAGATTTTTACATTTTTAATTTTAATGTTTTTATTTATGTTTTCTTTTACTATTATTGCTTTTATATTTCATAAGTTTAAGACTTAATTTATTTTATATTCGGGTATAATGAACCTTGAATGAACATGCAATTTTTATGATTATTATTCATCGATTTATTTAGTATTCCCGTGATTCAATTATGTATTTTTATTGTTTGTAATTTAATATTGCTAGCATATTAGTTGAAATTTGATTTCTATATATAAAAATCGAGAGATTTTATATAAAAATAGATCTAGCATAATTAAACAGAGTTGCATTAAACCTAAAGGTAGGATGATATAAATCTTCCAAATTAGAGTCAAACTTATTAGTAGAATTCATAAATCAAATGTAATACAATTTTAGGGTTTTAATTAGGAAGAGATTCCAATTAATCAACATAAAATTAGGAATTAGTATGACTTGAGGGAGCTATTAGTTCAATATAGGAATTCCCATGGTCCAAAAATAAAATAAGAATTTGAACAATAATTAGTTAATTACATTAGTAATTCTAGGGGGATTCAATAATTAAATATAATTTTTATTGAATTATTGTTTTCTTTGATTTTTCCTTATTTATTTTATTTACTCATTTAATTAATTTTGCCGATTAGATAATTAGAGAAAGGGTAATTACTAGTAATTTGTAATCCTTGTAAAATCAACACTCGACATCTTTATCTACTATACTATAGAATCGACAGGTGCACTTGCTTATAGGTCTAAAGTTAGATAGTAGGAAAACCAATATCACTTAGCATCCAACCTAATCTTATAGATCAAATTAAAACTGCATAAAAGGAAGATCCTAGAATTTAAAAGATAAGGAACAAATTAAAATAGGGTAAAGCCACAGAATTTGTGTTAAACACTGAAGGGGTAGTCAAGTATGCTAACAAATGGTATGTTCCTGTAATACTTGAAAAAATTATTTATTCATTTATTCAATAAATATATTATCACAAAGAGCTATAGACGAAGATGGAATTTTAGAAAATTAGAAGGGTTAATTTGGACATTTTACAATGGGGAGTATTTAAATCCCAAATGACCTAACATTCCTTCTTTTTCAACCTTTACAATAAAATGGCAAACGAAAATGCTCTTTAAACAAACCCTAAGACAACAAAAGGAGACAACGCAACCTAATTCCAACTATGAGAAAGGTAAGGAATCTTATATGGATTCCAACTTTAGTTATTGATGAGAAATTTTCCGGTACTACCTATGCCTTCAGAACTGGATTTGGCTTATGGTCCAAATCGCTTATATTTTTACTTTATGTCTTATATTCTAATAACTATTTGAGAAATAATCTTACAGGTGCAATAATAATTCTCCATGGGATGCCAATATGTCTTACACTAGTCGATGGACACGGGACATCTTCAGATTTACAATCAAAGATCCGTTGTGATTGTTTCCATTCCGAAGCATTTAGCTCATGAAGACTTATGATATTTTTTACTTTGTAATTGTTTTATGGACTATTTTGTGTTGTATTTTCTTTTGGGACACTTTCATTTTATTGTAATTTCCATTTAGGACCAACCACCTTAAAAGTGGCAAACTTGTAATTTTGACCATTTTCTAACCCTAAGAGTAGCAAGTATAAATACTTGCTTATAGTAGGGTTTGAGGAGGCCATTTTTTGTAGATTTGAAACATACACATTACATGTGGAATTAGGGTTCTCCCTAGTTCATTTTACTCTTATCAATTTCAATCTCAAGAATTGGAATTATAGCGAGTGCAATAAGGGGAAATTGGAGTCATATCAATTCTTTCTTTGTTGTTTTTCATTTCATCTCTAGTGAGTCATATCTAGGGTTGAATTAAAAGTTTTTGGTTAGATTTTTTATTGCATTTGTGATCAATTATCTTTTTTAGGGTTGATTACTTTAGTACTTGATATTTCATCTCTTTGGTGGTGTGAATTTGTGCTTGTGTTGGAAGAGATATATCACGGTTTTGGTGCTTTTCTTCTCCATATCATTCACATGGAATTCACTTAATTTATATTGTTAATTAGTGAAGTTGATCATTATTGGATGTTGATTGCATCTTTGAACCATTGGATTGCATCAAATTTTCATTAGGGTTCACGTAAATTCCATTCTATTGGACCGGTTTGTATGTGAGTTGAGGATTGTTTTCTTTGATTCATTTGATTGTGCTTAGAATTGGTTTTGAGCACATCATCTTTTGGTATCAGAGCACAAGTTAAGAGAAGGAATTAAGTGTTGGTTGATTTCTTGATCATCACGCTCAATTAGGGTTCTTCATATTGTGATCCGAAATTGTGTATTGTGAATTGAGTTGCGAAATTGTCTTGCTTGGGGAGTTGAACTTGCTGCTTGTTGGAGTGAGTTTTGAGGTCTTGTTGAAGCTCCATTTGATTGATATTTTGGTGTAAAAAAATAAAAAGAAGAAGAAGAAGAATAGTAGCACATCTTGTGATTCAAAAGTCATAACTTGAAGTTACCCCAATTGTGAAGAAGAAGAGTTGTATTTTTGCTTGGAGTGATTCAGGCATAAAGGGGGCTTAGTGTATAATTTTCAGAAGTGAGTGTGTGGGTTAAGGAATTTATTTAAATTTCAAGACACACATTAAGTAATAGAAGTAATTGTGGTGTTCATTTGAATTTGAAAGTGGCTCCTTACCATTTGTGAAATATTGCAATTAATGATCTCATTTTGAATTTGAATTTAAGCTACCTTTTGTTGTGAGTTACGGTTTGAAACTTGTATAGAAGTGGAGAAATTCAAGTGTGGAAGAGTGTGTATGTGTGTGCTACAACGTGTATAAAAGGTACATGTGTGTGGAGTTGTTTTTTTTTAAATTAGTGAAGAGTGTATGCATGTGGTGAAAGTTTTTTGTGTATGTTAAGTGAAAGGTAATTTGCACCATGAAGTGTTGTGTATATGTAGTGGTGTGAGTGGTGGTGTGAATTTGTGGGAGTTGTGTGGAGTAAGGTGCTACACATTAAGATCAAGTGTGAGTGTGAACCGTGGCTAATAAAGGAAGTTAAGTAGTGAGTTTGAAATTCAAAGATAAGCATTTAAGTATGAAAGTTATTGAGTATTATTACTTAAACACTTGCTTAGTTGAATTCAATATCTTAACTACTTGGAAGTATTTATTTGTGCATCAATTATTTTTCTATACATGAAGTGACAAGAAGTATTTGTTGCATTGGTGACTTGTTGCACCGTAGGTGTACAGTGTGTGTGTGTTGTTATCCAAACGTGTTATTGTAACGTGGTGAAGTGAAGGGAGTGTGATACAATTATTTGAGATTACATTTATACTTCAAATAAATTGCATCCACAAACATGTCAAATGATTGTGTGAATGGGGGCATTGGCAATGAGGCTAATAGCCAAGTGGGTGGCAGACTAGATCGTTGAAATACAAGTGGAAGAACTCTAGATGAACAATGATAAGTCACAAAATACCCTTATCTAGAGTAATGAAATTGTGCTTTACTGTTGAATTTTTAGATGATTTGTTGAAGAAAAGGATGCTTAATGGAATGAATGTTAATTTCAGGATCTTCTAGAGCATTTTGGAGCTAAGGGAAGGAGTTTTGAAGAGTCGGATCAAGTTTGGAAGGAATTGGATACATTACATGTGAAGAAAAGAATTCTAGAAAGTACACAAGCGAGATACACGCCCATGTACTTTGCTTGTGTATATTGATCACTTGTGAAATGTATATGTGAAACCGCTAGCAAGTATACTAGGTCACAATCAAGTAATATATGATAAGTAGAGTATCGTTCCCTCGAGGACTAAAAAGATTACCAAACCTATAATAACTTATACTGATATTTAGGTAATTCAAATAGGAATCTTTTTTTTTATATATATTTAACTAAAGAGATTAAATTAAGTTCTATGCTAATGAGAATTATAAGATTCTTATAAATACTTCCAATTGAACAGTAGGAATTTAGAATTCACCCTAGTCATGCTAATCAAACTACCGTTAAATTATTGAAATCAACTTACATGTGGTTATTCACGTGAGTTCAACATTTTAAAACTCAAATCAATTAGTCCACTTTCATATCTCTAATTAACAGAGGATTCTAATAAACACTCATACATTTTTCAATGCTATGATCGCCTTATGCCCTAATACAATTATCCCTAATCTCTCAGTGAATAATTAATTAGAACATAGCTTTAATCCCTATATGAACCTTAATTAAACCAATTAACGTTGCTTTCGCATTGACTCATTAGTCTAATTAAGAATTCCTAACAAATCCTATCTCCACTTTTGTATTGATTGGATTTCTAACAATCTAATCTTATCACAATTAAATTGAAATTATAGGAATTCTCAACATGAATACTCCACATATATGTCAATCTCATAACCAAACTACACTGATCATTTTAGCAAACTAGGGCTTCATCCACTATTCCCACAAATGAAATTAGCCAGCCATACAATAGATAACAACAAGACAAAATTCAACGAAAAATGTTAAAGAATCCATTAAAGGCATAAAAACCAATTCACAGAAATGCAAAATATGATTAGGATAAGAAGTCACCAATATGTAGCAAATCTGGAAATAAGATCCATAAAAAACTCTTAAGAGATTTCTGACTTGATCTCAATTGATGGAAGTACAATTGAATTCAATCTTCAATTCCTTGTAAAAAGCTAAAGTTTCTCAAAACAAAGTTCTCAAATCTGCCAAATTGTTCAAAGTCTCTCTCCTCCCCCCCTATCGTGTTTTTTTTCCTTTTCTTTCTCACCCTCCTTTTTTGCCCTACAGAAAACGTACAAATTGCATAGGAATATGAAAAGTCGGTAGTCCACCACATGAGGCATGACTGTGTGTAATGTGGTTGTTACTGCCACCACAATAAACCATGGCCGTGGGATAACTCCATAAGCTTCTCGGCATTTTCTTCTTTCCTTCTTCTTTTAGGCACGGCCGTGTCTCATCCCTTGTGTGATTTCTTCATGTTTTGCATCATGTACATCTTCAAGTCCATTAATCCCTAAGATATTAACATAAATGCAATTTAAGTATCTTTTTATTGGAAATTTCTACTAATTGACAATAATATATATACCAATCGCAATATACAACATGATAAAATATGCCTTTATCAACTCCCCCGTACTTGAACTTCTGCTTGTCCTCAAGCAATTAATAATCTGTCAAATGAAAATACAAAATTTTCTTTCCTCATAATTGATTTGAAAAGATGGTGCCTACCACTCTAACTAAACTGACAACATGTAACTGGTATACTTAGAAAAAATTGAGTAGTTAATCTGGAAAGACTAACTTTTATTCTTAATGTTTAACCACCGAATTCTTATTTCAAAAGATAAATTCTCAGTCCAATAAAGCAAAACACTCATTTAAACTTCAAAAGCAACTAGCAAGTATGAAATCTCTTTAATTACTTATCTGAATAAGATAACACAAAGTTAAAGCATATGGTATCCACTCTTCCCCTAGATTTTTTCCTTTTTATAATAGTCTTATTTCATTCTTTATTCTATTTTTTTTTTCATTTGCTCAGATTGACAGTGGAGTTGACTTCACTCTTCTGGGGACTAAAGCCTGCCCATATCAACTAGCTTTTATTAATATATTAAAATTTTACCTTTCCGCCCTTCACGTTATTGTGAGTTCATTGAGTCGGCACATCTCGGGCTCATCACCAAGTGACCAGGTTTTAAAGGGACCCCTATGAACTCTTCCTCACACTAATATTAAGTTAGGATACTCTTAACTCACTTACTTGAGTCATTGGAGTAAAGGCTCTAAATATTTTATTTTATTTATTTAAATTTTTTTTTATATTAGTTAGAACTATTTTTATAAGGAATCACCAAGTAAAAGTTTCCTCTACCTCTTCTTCTAAGAGTTAAAATATTCTCAAAGCACTTCAAAAGACAAATACAAGCTTAATTCACTTAGAAGTAAACTTGCTTGTTTTGCACTAAAGGACTCGACCTACTTCCGAACTTTAAATTCAAGAGTCTAAACAAAAGGTCAAAATTTTCCTTAAAGATTCCACTACTAAATTTAAACTAAGTAAACCAATTACAACAGCTAATGAGTAAGGCACCAAATCAAATCAATTAGATAAAAGAAAATTTATACGAATTTTTAGATCATATTAGACTTTTCCAATACAACAGTTCAAGATAATGGTGAAGTATAATTGTCCAAAATATTCATTCCACACAAATTAACATCAACAGACATCAAAATTATCATAAATAATGGCCTATTTTATTTTTCCTTCCCCCACACGTAATTCAGACAATGTCCCTATTGTCTTTCCTAATTGTAAAAGAAAATTGATTAAACCATAAAAGTACTTTGGGAATAGCGAAACTTCCCTGAGATGAAAGTGTAGCAAAGTCTCTGGAATATTTCATCATGAAAGTGCCATTGCTTTTCCATATGAACTGCACATTTTTTCTTTAGTTCCTGAAGTTAGAACAAAGAAACACAAAGAGACAAAATAGATCAAGAATATTCCCTAATCTAACATTACCTATAGTGTTTAAGGAATTATTACAGTTCCAACAGAAAATAAAATAAAAGTAATCGACAAATAACATTAAGACAAGTCTTTTAAAAAAAAATGAACAGAATCAAGCTTAATCCTCATCATCATCAAAATCATCATCCTCTTATTCTTCATCATCAGACACTTCTCCTCCTCGTCATCCGAACATTCCTCCTCAGAACTAGAACTTGGTTCTTCCTCTTAAGGTGGGGATATTACTCGCTGGGGAGGTGGCTGTATTCTGACACTGGTGGATCGCCTTCGCGTGATCTTCATTCGAGGCCCACTGTGGATGAACTTGGAATTATAGCAAGAAGTTGTGGTTGTGGAGGTGAAACATCCTCATTTGTGCTTCCTCCACATGGAGGAATACATACTCCCAGGGCATCACCAATTGTTTTAAAACACTTATACATGTAATTCTTGATGCCCTTTAATTCCTTTCTTTGTTCCCGTTTAAATTCTTCCATATCTTCTTTCAATTGCGCAAAAGAGGAAGAAAGTCCTCTCCTTTCATTAACGAGAACCTCCACTCTTTGAGGACCTTGTTCTTCAGTAGATACTGGACCAAAACCCCAATACTTGAGCACCTGCTCACTCATTGCTACTGAAGAACAAACCTTATCATCAGGTTCTAGAGTTGGAAACACCCCCATATTTTTTAACAGCCTAGTGATCTAGGCCCTACATACACTCCCCTGCGTCCTTTTTCACAATTACGTCTAATGCAAATGACTGCTATTAGACCGACATTTAAACATCGGTTCTGAATCATTAACCACATCTACAAGCAGTCAAATGCACTGACGATCCCTTCACTATCCACTTTTCCACTAGTGGACCTAGCAAGGATATAGTGTAGTATTATGTGGGTAGGGTTTTTGAGTACTGATGCCCTTGATGTGGATGGATCATATCCCTTTTCTCTATTTCAAACCACAACATAGAGGCCCTGATCTGATCATACCAATCATATTCTAATCTGTTCATTGCGTCAGAATCCACAAAATCTTCATCTTCATAAATGCCCAATCTCTTAATGAATTCACGCATGGACAACTTAAAATACTGACCATTGAAATAGAATGATACATTGTTATTCATCTTCATGGTCATGGCTCTTTGAAGTTGAAATGTAGCTATAAATTCCAGGGTAGTCTTGCTGTAGATACTCTCCTTTATGTCCAATAGATTTCTCCAAGCTCTATCTTGAAACAAAAGCTCAAACTCCTGTGCAAACCCATATCTCTCAAGCAATTCCCAATTCAACACTGTGTTTGGTTTAATCACCTTCTTCGTTAAAACCATATCATATTCTAGCGCGATGTTCTTCCTTTAATCCCACTGGATAATGATCACGCCTTTGTGGTGGAGCTAGCTCAACAGGTGCCTTTCCCTTGCGCAAACGTTTCCTTGAAGAAAATGATGCTTGGTCTCTCGGCATCTGCACAAAAATAATTCATACTCATAATATAAAGACATTCAGCACCAACTCAAGACAAAACAGAGAAATGATAATTAACATAAACGCATCATCAAAATCATGATAATTGCAAGAAAACCACCCCATGTTCCACGGCCGTGTGTAATGTGGTGTATACATTTCGCCAAAAATTTTTCTTTTTAAACACCCAAAACACACCGAAATTCCCCCACGGCCGTAGATTACTTCAATTTTCAAAACACCAACTCCATGCAAACCTTCATCATTCTCAGAACATGCTTGTATTTCATAAAAAAAAACAATCTTTATACATATAAAACAGACAAAATCTGCATCTATTGTTCTCAAGATCTCCCGCATGTTCCTCGCCTATAACACATGTGTATAAACTAAAGATTTGTGCATGTATATAAGTTCAAAGATTCATTTAAAGAAATCAGTACCCAACTATGATATGAAAACCCGAAGAAGAAAAATATTTGCATAAAAATCCACATGAATGATAAAAAGATCTTACCTTTTTCTTATATGGAGAGGAAAAACCAAAATCTTTCACAAGGACAATGGAGAATATGCAGACTTTAGAGAGAGAAAAAGTGAGTATGAATTTTGGATGAGAATAGAGTGTGTGAGGGCAGAGGGTTTTTTTTTTTTTTTTATACTCGCGTGGGCAAGACATAACCCACGGCCGTGGGTTATCTGCATAACCCTCGCTACGGTAATTGTTTTTTTTCACACATGGCCGTGGTGTAAGGGTAAGTCAATCCGTAATTTTCACATTACCGTGGCACGGTCGTATGACATGTGGTGGATTTAGGGCCACCACACGAACCACGGCCGTATCTCATCCCCCTAAAATCCTCAACCGAATTTTTTTTTTTGAAAAAAAAATTAATTTACAAAAATCTTTAATCATGGGCTGCCTCCCATGAAGCACTTAGTTTAAAGTCTTTAGCCCGACTTTCCTCCTTTTCACTTAGGCTGTGCAAGATCTACAGTGGTGGCATCTCTATCAAAATTTTCCCTTTCATGATAATGTTTAAGAAGTTGACCATTTACTTTGAAAGTTTGGTTATCTTCTTATCTCAATTCTACTGTACCATAAGGAAAAAGTTGTGAAATAACAAAAGGTCCGGACCATCTTAATCTTAACTTACCTGGGAACAATTTTAATCAAGAGTTATATAATAAAACTTTTTGACCTGGCAAAAACTCTCGTTTTAAAATGTTCTGATCATGCCATCTCTTAGCTCTCTCCTTATAGATCTTTGCATTCTCATATGCTTCTTCTCTTAATTCTGCCAATTTATTCAACTGGAGTAATCTCTTTTCACCTGCAGCTTGCAAATCAAAGTTAAGGAACTTTATGGCCTAGTATGCTTTGTGCTTAAGCTCCACTGGTAGGTGACATGAATTACCAAACACAATCTTGTATAGGGACATTCCTATGGGAGTTTTAAACGCAGTTCTATAAGCCCATAATGCATCATCAAGTTTTAATGACCAATCTTTTCTGGATGCATTAACAGTTTTTTCCAAAATACGTTTAATTTCCCTATTAGATGCCTTGGCTTGACCTGAAGTTTGAGGATGATAAGGAGTAGCAATTTTATGAGTAACCCCATATTTTGATAATAATTTTTCAAATTGCTTGTTACAAAAATGCGACCCCCCATCACTTATGATGGCTCGAGGTACTCCAAATCTTGAAAAAAATGTTTCTTTTAAAAAATCTAACTACAACTCTAGTGTCGTTAGTTTGCAAAGCAACCGCTTCTACCCATTTCAAAACATAGTCGACAGCCAAAAGAATGTATTTGTTTTAATAAGAAGGGAAATGGACCCATAAAATCTATCCCCAAACATCAAAAAGTTCTATTACAAGAATACCATTCTGCGGTAATTCATGTCTCCTAGAAATGTTACCTGTCTTTTGGCATTGAGCACAAGACATGATATAGTTCCTGCAATCCCGAAACAAACTAGGCCAATAAAATCCACAAGATAAAACTTTAGCTGCAGTTCTCTCTACACCAAAATGACCTCCTACCTCTTTTAAATGACAATGCTGAATGATGCTAATTTGTTCAATTTCTGGCATACATCGTCTAATTATTTGATCAGCACAATTTTAAACAAATATGGTTCATCCCAAAAGTAAAATTTTACATCATGTAAAAACTTCTTTTTCTGTTGGTATGAAATACCATAAGGTATGATTTTGCTAACCAAATAATTAACTATGTCAGCATACCAAGGTAGTCCTTGGATTTCAACTCTATACAATTGTTCATCTGGGAAATTTTCATTGATAGGTGGATCCGAACACTCAGATTCCAACCTTGACAAATGATCAGCTAAAACATTCTCTATTCCTTTTTTTTCTTTGATTTCAAGATTAAATTTTTGTAGCAGTAAAATCCAACGAATTAACCTTGGCTTAGCATCAGTTTTAGCAAACAAATACTTGAGCGTAGCATGGTCTGTATATACTATGATCTTAAAACCTATTAGATAGGACCGGAACTTATCACATGCAAATATAATTGCTAAGAGTTCTTTTTCAGTAGTAGCATGGTTCCTTTGAGCCTCATTCAAGGTTCTACTAGCATAATATATGACATGAAACAACTTACCTCTCCTTTGCCCAAGTACTGCTCCTATTGCATAGTCACTGGCATCACACTCAATTCAAACGGAAGCTCCCAATCAGGTGCAACAATTATTGGTGCAGTTGTGAGCTTCTCCTTCAACAAATTGAATGCCTGCAAACATTTGTCATCAAAATTAAAAGCAGTATCTTTTTCAAGTAAATTATAAAGAGGTTTAGAGATTTTAGAGAAGTCCTTGATAAATCTTTTGTAAAAACCAGCATGTCCCAGGAAACTTCTGACTCCTTTCAATGAAGTAGGTGGTGGCAACTTTTCAATGATCTCCACTTTTGCTCGGTCGACCTCAATCCCTCTTTCTGATATCTTATGACCCAAGACTATTCCCTCTCTTACCATAAAATGGCATTTCTCCCAGTTAAATCAGATTGGTCTCTTTACATCTTTTAAGCACATAGCCTAAATTTATCAGACATGCATCAATGACTTCCCAACAAGCGAAACATCATCCATAAACACCTCAATGAAGTTCTCTAACATGTCAAAAAAAAATAGACATCATACACCTCTGAAAAGTAGTAGGTGCATTACATAAACCAAAGGGCATCCTTCTATAGGCAAAGGTGCCATAAGGACATGTAAATGTGGTTTTTTCTTGGTCCTCAGGTGCTATATGGATCTGATTATACCCAGAATAACCATCTAAAAAGCAATAGTACCCATGCCCTACTAGTTTTTCTAACATCCGATCAATAAATGGGAGGGGAAAATGATCTTTGCGGGTGGCGTCATTCACTTTTCTATAGTCTATACACACTCTCCACCTGGTCATAGTACGAGTAGGGATTAACTCATTGGAATCATTCTTTACTACAGTCATACCACATTTTTTTGGCACTACTTGAACTGGACTAACCCATTTACTATCGGAGATAGGATAGATAATACCTGCATCCAACAGCTTGAGTACTTCTTTTTTCACTACCTCTTTAAGAGTTGGGTTTAGTCGTCTCTGTGGTTGAACTATAGGTTTACATTCAACCTCTAAGAATATGCGATGAGTGAAAATTAGAGGGCTAATTCCCTTGATATCTGCAATTGTCCATCCTATTGCCTCCTTATGCTCTCTCAGCACTTCTAAAAGTTGTTGCTCCTGATCACCTGTCAAGAAAGAAGAAATAATTATTGGCAATGTATTATCCATTCCCAAATAAGCATATTTCAAATGACTAGGTAAAGGTTTAAGTTCTAGCACCGGAGGTTGTGTCAAAGATGGCACTGGTTTTGTTGCACTTATACCCAGCTCCTCATAATATCGAGCCTTGATTTCTATCGCCTCCTCCATACATTCATCCATAGGCTTTTCATCATCACTCCAATCATCCACATCTCTAGGAACAGATTCTAATGTAACCAAGCCTGCTTTCTCTTCCTTATATTCACTAGTAAGCTCATCAATGTTATCAATAGTGTAATAGGACTTACATTCATCAAATTGTTTCATAGCATCATACACATTAAAAGTTATTTGTTCATCCATAACTCTTAAAGTGAGCTTACCTTGTTCCACATCTATTAAAGCTTTACCTGTAGCAAGGAATGGTCTACGAAGAATCATGGGCACCTCTTTATCCTCTTCCATCACCAGGACAATGAAATCAACTGGAAAGTAGAACTTGTCTACTTTTCACTAAAACATTCTCCACAATACCTTTGGGATATTTAATGCTCCTGTTAGCTAATTGCAAAGTGACACGGGTCTCCTTGCAGTCTCCCAATCCAAGTTCCCTGAAAATAGAGAGAGGCATTAAGTTAATACTTGCACCTGAATCAATAAGAACTTTATCAAAATAAAAATTTCCAATTGTGCAAGGAACAGTAAAACTCCCCTGATCTCTTTGTTTCTTTGGCAAAGTTGAAATGTCCTTCTGAAGAATCATAGAACATTCTCTTGTAAGCATTACCGGTTCATTGCCATCAATTTTTCTCTTTTTTGTAAGAAGCTCTTTCATGAATTTCGCATATGAAGGCATCTGCTAGAGTGCCTCTGGAAAAGGAATGTTGATTTGGAGCTTCTTAAACACCTCCAAGAATTTAGCGAATTGGGAATCTAACTACTGTTGCTTCAATCGCCCTGGGAAAGGTACAGGAGGAATATAGGGTTTCACCTCTAGTGTTTGCTGTTTTGGTTCCTCTACCTTTTTCTTCCCTTTGTCTTTCTTTGAACTCTCGTCTTTCTCTTGAGCATGTGTGTCAACTTTTTCCAATTCCTTACCACTCCTCAACATAATTGCATTGACACCTTTTTGATTCTCCTCAGTTTTGCTAGGCAAAGATCCAAATGGTCTATTGCTTAGCTGTTGAGAGATCTGGCCAATTTGGTTCTCTAAGTTTCTAATGGTGGCTTGCTGATTCTATAGCATAGTGTCAGTCTTTTGAACATAACTTAGCATGAGCTCTTCTATTCTTGACTGACTTTGCTGAGGAGGAGGAATCTGATTAGGGACTTATTTTTGAAATCCAGGTGGTGGGTTATGTACGTTGTTCTCATTCCTCCATGAGAAGTTTGGATGATTTCGCCAGCCTGGATTGTAAGTGTTGGAATAAGGCCCTTGATTAGCTCTTTGAAAATTGTTGTCATAGTTAACTTTCTCTCTATTGGATGATGCTGGAAAGTTTCCCATTGGACATTCCAAAGAGGGGTGTGGTCCTGAACACAAGTCACAACTAGCAAGCAAGTTAGCATTAACTGATTGAGAAGAAGAAAGTTTGCTTACCTTAGTAGTGAGAGCTGCCAACTGAGCTGAAATAGAATCGGTATCACTAACTGATGCAGCTCTTGATTTCCCTCTCTCATGTTGTCAATTATGTGCACTGGATGCCATTTCTTCAATTAAAGCACTAGCTTCAGTGTATGTTTTACCCATCAATGCACCTCCAGCTGCAGCATCTACCAATGACCTCATAGTGTCATCCAAACTAAGATAAAATACCTCGATCAGGAGATTATCAGGTAGGCCATGGTGTGGACACTTCCGGATTGTTTCCTTAAATCGTTCCCATCCCTCATATAATGATTCACCACTGAACTTGGAAAAGTTGGTGATATCATTTCTTAATTTCGCAGTACGTGATGGTGGGAAAAATCTTCTAAGAAACATTGATTGAAGTTCAGCCCATGTGGTAACAGAATCTTGAGGTAAGGAATTATACCAAGCTCTTGCCTTATCCTTCAATGAGAAAGGAAAAAGTTGCAGTCTTATGGCATCATCAGAAACACCATTTATCTTTATCAAGTTAGAATACTGAAGGAATCCTGCTATATGCTCATCAGGGCTCCCATGTGTATATCTACCAAACTTATTGGATTGCACCATTTGTATAAGTGTCGGCTTCAGCTCAAAAGTGTTGGCCTAAACAGCTGGCCTTCTAATTGCTGGTCCTTAAATAGTTGGGACTGAAAAATCGCGAAGTGCTCGCGGGGCAGCTTGAATAGGAAGATTGTTATTGTCATCTGCCATGATTTCCTCTTGATTCTCTCCTCTCCGTCTATTCTCTCTTCTCAAATGATGTATAGTACACTCTATCTCAGGATCTAGGGGTAGAAGTTCAAAACTCCTACTCCTTTGCATGTGCACCCGCAGAAAAGACAGAAAAGTAAAGACACACTATCAACAAAATAAAATGCACCTAAATTACCAACAAAGCTACAAAGTCTAATATCTTTATGTCCCCGGCAGCAGCGCCAAAAACTTGATCACTTGTGAAATGTATATGTGAAACCGCTAGCAAGTATACTAGTTCGCAATCAAGTAATATATGATAAGCAGAGTATCGTTCCCTCGAGGACTAAAAAGATAACCAAACATATAATAACTTATATTGATATTTAGGTAATTCAAACAGGAATCTTGTTTTTTTTATTTTTAACTAAAGAGATTAAATTAAGTTCTATGCTAATGAGAATTATAAGATTCTTATAAATACTTCCAATTGAACAGTAGGAATTTAGAATTCACCCTAGTCATGCTAATCAAACTACCGTTTAATTATTGAAATCAACTTATATGTGGTTATTCACATGAGTTCAACATTTTAAACCTCAAATCAATTAGTCCACTTTCGTATCTCTAATTAATAGAGGATTCTAATAAACTCTCATACATTTTTCAATGCTATGATCGCCTTATGCCCTAATATAATTATCCCTAATCTCTCAGTGAATAATTAATTAGAACATAGCTTTAATCTCTATATGAACCTTAATTAAACCAATTAACGCTGCTTTCGCATTGACTCATTAGTCTAATTAAGAATTCCTAACAAATCCTATCTCCACTTTCGTATTGATTGGATTTCTAACAATCTAATCTTATCACAATTAAATTGAAATTATAGGAATTCTCAACATGAATACTCCACATATATGTCAATCTCATAACCAAACTACACTGATCATTTTAGCAAACTAGGGCTTCATCCACTATTCCCATAAATGAAATTAGCCAGCCATACAATAGATAACAACAAGACAAAATTCAACGAAAAATGTTAAAGAATCCATTAAAGGCATAAAAACCAATTCACAGAAATGCAAAATATGATTAGGATAAGAAGTCACCAATATGTAGCAAATCTGGAAATAAGATCCTAAAACAACTCTTCAGAGATTTCTGACTTGATCTCAATTGATGGAAGTACAATTGAATTCAATCTTCAATTCCCTTGTAAAAAGATAAAGTTTCTCAAAACAAAGTTCTCAAATCTGCCAAATTGTTCAAAGTCTCCTCTCCTCCCCCCTGTCGTGTTTTTTTTCCTTTTCTTTCTCACCCTCCTTTTTTGCCCCACAGAAATGTACAAATTGCACAGGAATATGAAAAGTCGGCAGTCCACCACATGAGGCACGGTCGTGTGTAATGTGGTTGTTACTGCCACCACATAAACCACGGCCGTGGGATAACTCCATAAGCCTCTCGACATTTTCTTCTTTCCTTCTTCTTTTAGGCACGGCCATATCTTATCCCTTGCTTGTGATTTCTTCATGTTTTGCATCATGTATATCTTCAAGTCCATTAATCCCTAAGATATTAACATAAATGCAATTTAAGTATCTTTTTATTGGAAATTTCTAATAATTGACAATAATATATATACCAATCGCAAGATAGAACATTATAAAATATGCCTTTATCATATATTGAAGTGGATGTCTGGAAAGTACACGAGAAAAGTACATGCCCATGTACTTTGCTCGTGTATCTAAGTTTTGCTGCTGTTCAACGATGTTTCAAATACACGATCAATGTACACTCCCATGTACTTGATCGTGTATATTCACATAAGGACACTTGGAAGCAAGCATGAGATACATGAATGAGATACACTACTCGTGTATCTGCTCGTGTAAGTATCTAACCCAGGTACATGTATAAATAGACCGTTAGTTGCCCTAGAATGGAGGTTACGAATTTTGTACTTGCTCTAACACTCATAGCAGCAGGGGAAAGAAGATTCTGTCATTTCAAAAGGAGATTGAAGACCCACGAAGAAGAAGATTCTATTTTTAAGGGTTGTGACAATGAATTTTATTTATTCTTCTCGTAATTGTATTTCTTTTGTTCAAATTATGGAGGAGTAGACTCTAAATCTAGATTTTATTAGAAACTTCTCTATCATGTGATGAAGATTCGGTTTTTAATGCGAAGTTGTTGACTTTCTTATGATTAATTGCATGCCCTTCAATTGTTTCTTAGATTCATAGATCCGGAATATGAATTTATGCATGATATCATATTAGTTAATTGAGAAATTGCTCTTATGATTAGATTTAATGCAATTAATGAGATTTGATTGTTCTTCTAGAGATAGGAAACAAGAGTCTTCTGTTTACATCGATTATTTTGATGCGAATTCATGTGCTTTATGCAATTCTAGGTTGCTATTAACTAAGGAGAGATTCTATTTGATAAACCTAGGATTAGGTAGGTTAATATACTTGAGAAAGTAGTTAACTTGACTAAGGAATTCGATAGTATAAGAAGTCAACTACGCCAATCTTCATAAATCTAATGAATTACATGATAGAGAAGGAGTAGAATAAGATCTAGGTTGCTTTTGTTAATTGATAAATCTTCAGAACCATTGTTGTTAGCGAGTTATTAGTTTTAAGATTAGAGTAATTAAGTTTCAACCAACATATTTAAGCGTTGGTTAGATAATAGGAACGAAGTTAGTACTAGTAGTTGGTGTATCTCTATGGGACGACCCTGTACTTAACACTATATTACGTCCATGGTAGGTACACTTGCCTATTGCAACGTAGTTAGAATTAGGAACAGGCATTATAAATATTAAAACTACGGTTGGCAATGATCAAGTTTTTGGCGCCGTTGCCGGGAATACGCCAATATTAGAAACACTTTTTACTTATTAATTTAACCAATTTATTTATTTCTTATCTTTTTTTCCTTTTCTTCCTGAGAATTTGGAGCACATAATTGATTTGTATTACATTTACAGTGTATGACCAGAAGTCGCTCCAAAGAACTTGCTGTTTTTAATCCTGAGCCAGAGAAAATTATTCGTCGTTATCAGAAAAAGAAACACTCAATTGAGTCAACATCATTTGGTATTCAAGGAGAATCACTGAAGGAAGAAATGGCTGATCAAGTCAATAATCGTGCTCAAGAGCTGAATCAAGGAAATGTTGTTGTGGATCCCCCGAATCATCAACTGGTTGATAATCGAGATGGCCGAGTTAATGAGCCACCTAGAACCAATTCTGATTTTGCCAGGCCAAACTTGATAGGCGTTAGCTCTAGCATAGTCCGTCCTCGCGTGGGGGCAAATAATTTTGAACTTAAGCCTGCCATGATTCAGATGGTGCAGCAATATACTCCATTTAATGGTTTACAGGATGAAGATCCAAATGCGCATATCCAACTCTTTCTGCAGATATGTGATACCTTCAAATTTAATGGAGTTAGTGATGATGCGATCCGCCTCAAGCTCTTCCCATTCTCTTTGAAAGGCAAGGCTAAGCAGTGGCTAAATTCTTTACCGAGGAACTCCATTACTACATGGCAAGGTCTGATTAAGAAGTTTATGGACAAATTCTTCCCTCCTTCAAAGACCGCTAAACTTCTAGCTGAGATTCAATCTTATCATCAGTATGACATGGAGACGTTGTATGAAACCTGGGAGAGATTCAAGGACTCAATGCAGAAATGCCCACACCATGGGATCCCAGAGTGGCTTCATGTTCAGATATTTTATAATGGGTTGAACTATCAAACGAGACAAACAGTAGATGCCGCAGTTGGTGGCACCTTAAACCATAAAACTCCTGAAGAAAGTTTGACTCTCTTTTAAGACATGGCCGCAAATAATTATGAATGGTCACATGGTAGGGGTAGAGAAAAGAAGGTGGCAGACATTCTTGAAGTGGATGTGGCTAATTCTATCATGTCCAAAGTTGAGGCTTTATCTAGAAAGATCGACGGGTTGGCTGTCTCACAACATCAGTTGGCTATTGTGGAACCCTCAGGTGGTGAGGAAGGTCAAACAGAGCAAGTGGATTATTTGGGAAACCCAATTTGGCCCCAGAACAATCCATACAGCAATACTTATAACCCAGGATGGAGAAATCACCCAAATTTTTCTTGGACTAACAACAGTAATATTCAGAAGGGCAATCCGAATCCTCCACCAGGTTATCAGAGGCCACTGGTCCAGAGTTCCAAACCGCCACTTGAAGATCTCCTCACAAAATTCAACAAGGATTCAGAAGACAGACATAAGTCCTTAGATTTGATTATGAAAAATCAAGACTCGGCTCTGAGGAATCATGAGGCATCAATACATAATCTTGAAAACCAGGTCGGTCAGATAGCTAAGCTTCTGTTAGAAAGATCTCAAGGTTCACTACCGGGAAACACGGAAACTAACCCTAGAGAACATTTTAAAGCTATCACATTACGAGGTGGTAAGGAACTACAACCAAAGGTTCAAGAAGAAGAGAGTCAGGTGACTGAACCAGCAAAAGAACAAGTAGTTCTCAAAAAAGGGGGAAAGCATTCAGAAAAATCACTTAAAGAGAAATCATCACCTCCATTAATCCCAGAATATAAGCCCAATGTTCCTTATCCAACACGACTCAAGAAGGACAGAACAGATGAGCACTATGGCAGATTTTTAGAGATATTCAAGCAATTGCATATCAACCTTCCACTGGTTGAGGCATTATCACAAATGCCACGATATGCAAAATTTTTGAAAGAGTTGCTATCGAACAAAAGGAAGCTTGAAGAGTTCTCCACTATAACTTTAGGAGGAGAATGCTCTGCGGTAATTCAGAACAAACTCCCAAAGAAGTTAAAAGATCCTGGTAGCTTTACCATCCCTTGCCTGATAAGGAACTTATCTGAAGAACGGGCATTGGCTGATTTGGGAGCCAGCATTAATTTGATGCCATACAAGATGTTCCAGAAATTGGGTATTGGAGAGCCGAAACCGACCAAAATGAGTCTTCAGTTAGCCGATCGATCAGTCAAATTCCTGAGAGGAGTAGTTGAAGATGTATTAGTGAAGGTGCAGGATTTCATCGTCCTAGTGGATTTCGTCATCCTTGACATGGAAGTAGATGTGGAGGTCCCTCTTATATTGGGGAGGCCATTTTTGGCTACTGCTAGAGCCATAATTGATGTTAGGGATGGGAAGTTAGTGTTGCGAATGGGAAATGAAGAGGTCATAGTGAAAATGCCTGACGTCCTTAGACAAAGCCTGCACCATGATGATACATGCTATGCAATCGACTGCCTTGACTTCGCAGTTTCAGATTCATTGCAAGACCTATCGATTGGTGATGCATTAGAATTGTGTTTGATGAATGGGAAGAAAGAGCAACCTGAAAATATGGTGATTAGAGCAGTTGTCAATCAACTTAATAATAATCCTGAGTTGAGAGAAGAAAGAAGCTTTGAAGGTATGAATAGATCCACCATTCAGAGATCGAAACCTTCAATTGAGGAACCACCTGAGCTAGAATTGAAAAACTGCCAGACTACCTTCAATATGCATTTTTGGAAGAAGATTCTAAACTTCCAGTCATAATTGCATCAAATCTGGATCGAGATCAGCAGGAAAGGTTATTGCATGTCCTAGGGCAACACAAGAAAGCAATTGCATGGAAAATTGCAGATATAAAGGGGATTATCCCATTGTTTTGTACACACAAAATTTTGATGGAAGATTGTGTCAAGCCGGTGGTACAACCGCAGTGCCAACTTAATCTAAATATGAGAGATGTTGTAAAAAAGGAAGTCATCAAATTGCTTGATGTAGGAATGATCTACCCGATTTCTGATAGCTCATGGGTGAGCCTCATTCAAGTAGTTCCGAAGAAAGGCGGTATGATAGTGGTACCGAATGAAAAAAATGAACTCATCCCGATAAGAACTGTTATTGGATGGAGAGTTTGTATAGATTACCGCAAGCTAAATGACGCAACTTGAAAGGATCATTTTCCTCTTCCATTTGTGGACCAAATGCTTAAAAGGTTAGTTGGTCATGCATATTACTGTTTCCTCGATGGGATGTCAGGATATTTTCAGATTCCTATCGCACCCAAAGATAAGGAAAAGACGACATTCACATGCCCTTTTGGGACTTTCGCTTATCAATGCATGCCTTTCGGATTATGCAACGTTCCAGCCACCTTTCAGCGATGCATGATGGCTATTTTTGAGGATATGGTAGGAGATAAGATGGAAGTATACATGGATGATTTTTCTGTTTTCGGGAATTCTTTTGATGAGTGTCTACACCATCTTGAGTTAGTGTTGCAACATTGTGAAGATACTAACCTGGTCCTAAATTTGGAGAAGTGTCATTTTATTGCAAAAGAAGGTATTGTTTTGGGTTATAAAATCTCCAAGAAAGGCATTTTCAAGGTGAATAGCCAAAGGCTTAAGCATTACTGATGTGCCTAAACACACTTAAAAGCACATCCAAAAGACTTAAGAAAAACTATCTCATGTCAAGGCAAAATCGGATCCACAAAGGGCACTTTTCAAATGAACCCTAATGATGAAATGATGAAATTCAAACAACCAATGATATAATTAGAATACCACAATGAAAATTCCTTCTAACAACACTCTAATTTCATGTAATCCATGCAAATGAAGCCTCAATTTGACAAAAGAAAACCGTAAAATATGAATCCTTTCCCAATAGTAAAGAACACGTTATCAATGGAAATCCTTAAAGATGAATCGGATCAATTTGATAATTCCTTCAAATAAGCATAAGAATTCGTGAATAAAAACAAGTAATTCTGACCAAGAACTATCTCAATTCAACCCTAGATATGACACACTAGAGAAGAAAAGAAATCACAACAAAATGAAATTGATATAACTCACAATTTCAAGATGTTGCACTCGCCACAATTTCAACTCTTGGTATTGAAATTGATAAGAGTTTGGAACCAAGGTATGAACCCTAATTCTCACATGAAAGGAGGTGTTTAATCTGCAAAATGATAAGCCCCTCAAACCTTCTCTTAAGCAAGTATTTATACTTGCTACTCCTAGGGTTAAAAAGTGCTAAAAATTACAAGTTTGCCACTTTTAAGGTGGCTAACCCTAAATGAAAATTACAAGGAAATAAAAGTGTCCCAAAACCAAAATACAACTAAAATAGTTCATAAAAGAAGAAATATATAAAACAAATGGTCTTCATGATGCCGGTCTTCTATAGGATCCATCGGCTCAGCTCATCGCCGATTCAAGTCGGTCTATAGATAACCCACAAGCTGAGTCTGAGGGAGTTTGTCCATTGCCATATAGAATATGATAAGTGTTCCTATTGGAAAACACAATACAAGAATAATAGAAAAGAGGTTAATATATAAATAATTCCGGGGTCGATCTGCTCAAAATGGGCCCTCAACGCCAAGATTTGAAATCCTTCAGTTCTTGCCCTAATGATAGGTTTTGTCGGATTTTTATTCCTATCATCTCCTCGGGCCTCAAAAAGATCTGTCCTCAAATCTAATAGATCAAATGCAGTAGAGACTTTGTTTCCTCCTAGCAAGTCACCTGAAGAAATATCTCTGCAGAATCCCAATATCTGAAATACTACAGGTGGTGATTGTCTTTTCTCCTCCATTTCCAGGTTGTATCTCTTCTGCAACACAAATAATGACCCATTATCCACTGAAGTTACCCCTGTATCAACCTGTTCCACTAAAACTATTTCCTCTTTTTCTAACTCATCTATATGTTGCTGATCATCATGGTCTTCTAATGGTTGGCCCAACTGCTCATTACCCTCTAAAACCTCTAAAGGTGAACATAACTATCTCTGAACAGTCTGGCTCTCTAGTGGTCTGCTCGTCTGACTATGATCATCAGGATCCTCTAAAGATTGGCACATCGGTGTCTGATAAATTTTATGCTCTAAGGGTTGGCTTGTGTCACTAGAGCCCTCAAGAACCTTTGAAGGTTGGCATACTTGAGTCTGCACAATTTGGTCCTCCCAGTCTAGGTAATCATCTGCGGAACCCCTACCATCAAATGAAGGCATCTGTAGCTTCGCACACTCTAATCCTCGAGGTGGTCTAAATTCCCTGTCCGGGTATGGATTAAGCCTAAAATTATCATCTCTATCTTCCCTAAGAGCATGATAATCTCCCTTTACTCTAGGTGGCGCTTGAAGGTTTACCACAGGTGGTGGTGGCAATGTCATCCTATCAATCCTTGTTGCTAATGTAGCAACAATTTTGGTAAGGTCCCGAAGTTGTTCATCTAGAGTTCTTCCATTTGTATTTCGATGACTTGGTCTGCTACCCACTTGGTTATTGGCCTCATTGCCAATGTACCCATTCGCACTATCATATGACATGTTTGTGGATGCGATTTATCTAAAGTACAAATGTAATCTCAAATAATTTGTAGCACACTCCCTTCACTTCACCATGTCACAATAACAAGTTTGGATAACCACACACACACTTGTACACTCACGGTGCAACAAGTCACCAATGCAATAAATACTACTTATCACTTCAAGTATATTAGACTAAGTGAAGCATAAATAAATACTTCTAAGTAGTTAAGAAATTAAATTCAACGCACAAGTGTTGAAGTAATAAGTTCAATTACTTTCACACTTTAATGTTTGTTTTTGAATTCAAATTCTACTACTTCAATTTTCCTTTCTTGCCACGGTTTCACACCTACAATTGATCTTGATGTGCAGCACCTTTAATCCACATAAATCCACAAATTTACACCACCACACACACCCTCAATCACGGTGCACTCACTCCACCAATAACTCTACGGCAACAACACAAACAACAACAACAATTAAGATGTATCACATCCACGGCAACAACAAGGTGAATATTGATTACAAGTAGTCTTCAACTTCCACGGCAAATAATGAAGACAAAAGATTAATAAGTAGCCTTCCCAAAATGAATTCCGAATCCCACTACAGGCAAAAACTTTCAATTTGAAATTCAAATAACTTCACTTATTACAAGCCTTCCTCAATTGGTAACAATGAATTCAAATTCAAATAGCAATCATTAACTCCCACAACTTAATTGCATATGATTTGAATTCAAATAATTCCTTACTAATGAAACTTAATGTAATCTGCAAATTGTACTTCACCAATTCAAAATTACACAATGGAATTCAAAGACAACAAACAACACAACTCCTCACGCCACAAGCTACTTCACGGCAAGAATTGGTAAGTTTTACAAGTTCAAAAAAATTGCTAAAGTAAAATTCACTTTGTACTTCTACTCTTCCACGTAAATTAGTGTCCACAAAGTGATATAATAACCTTCCCAAATCAACTCCAACAATCAGCAAATCAAATCCCAATCCAAAGTAATTTCGCAATCTTAAACAACAACAACAACACAATTGCGGTTTTCACTTGATCAACCCTAATTGATGATCACTTCCACGAAATTGAATACAACCAATTCCCTTCTCTCAACAAGAGCTCTGATACCAAAAAGATGATGTGCCTAATTCCAAGCTTAAGAACAATCAAAAGAATAAAGGAAAACACCTCAATTCACACACACAAAAATCGGTTCACTTGACTAGGTAAATGCGGAAATCCTAAAGGCAATGGAATGAAATCCAAAGAGCTCCAATTGCTATTATCAAACCATACAAGTAATCTTCATCAAATAATAACAATTATAATTGAAACCCACGTGAATCAAATCAAGAAAACAAATGGCTCAAACCGCAAATTCCAATCCCTTCCTTCAAATATCCAATTTACGTCACAATGAAGAGAATTATATCATACATCAACACAATCAATCCTATAACAATCTATTGATCATGAATTGGGAATTAAAACAAGTCCAAGAACATCCAAATCAACCCTAGATATGACGCACTAGTGATGAAATGGAAAACAATAATAAGGAACCAATATTACTCACGATTTCTCCTTGTTGCACTTGCCACAATTTCAACTTCTTGGGATTGAAATTGATAAGAGAATTTGGAATTAGGAAAACCCTAAGCCTTCTCACGAAAATGTGAAGTGTTTGTTCTACAAAAATAAGCCTCCTTCAAATATCCTCTTAAGCAAGTATTTATACTCGCTACTCCTAGGGTTAAAAAGTGCTCAAAATTACAAGTTTGCCACTTTTAAGGTGGCTAACCCTAAATGAAAATTAAAAGGAAATAAAAGTGTCCCAAAGCCAAAATACAACTAAAATAGTTGATAAAAGAAGAAATATATAAAACAAATGGTCTTCATGATGCCGGTCTTCTATAGGATCCATCGACTCAGCTCATCGCCGGTTCAGGTCGGTCCATAGATAACCCACAAGCTGAGTCTAAGGGAGTTTGTCCATTGCCCTATAGAATATGATAAGTGTGCCTATTGGAAAACACAATATAAGAATAATAGAAAAAAGGTTAATATATAAATAATTCCGGGGACGATCTGCTCAAAATGGGCCCTCAACGCCAAGATTTGAAATCCTTCAGTTCTTGCCCTAATGATAGGTTTTGTCGGATTTTTATTCCTATCAATTACTTTGGGGACAAAACAATTTTGGAAGAAAAGGAGGAACTGAACCTCATTCTCATCTCCATTTGAGCTCTACCGGTTCATTACGTCGAGCTAACGACATTAAACAACAGCGCTTCTTAGGAGGCAACCCATGTTGTTTAGGTAAGTTTTCTTCTTTACTCTTTACTTTCTTTATTATCACCCATTGTTTTGGAGTAACTTTTGCAGGATAGCATGCTACAAAGGGGCTAACCAAGTTTGGATTCTATGAAAGTCACCTTAATAAAGCTTCTTTTAAGCTCTAAGTGTGGGAAAATTCAGGATGGGAGACCTTTTTAAGGGAGTGCAAGATGAAGTGATGATAGGTATGTACTTTGATTTACACAACTGGGTACACTAGTGGTGTATCCGGTTTCTCACACATGCCAGAGGGTGTCTAAATTGACTTTGCAATAAAAAAGGAGAATACGTCATGGTGTGCCCTCCCATGCACTTCAAAATATGCTTATTGTGTACATATCAGAGATACACGAATAAAGTACACGCTCGTGTACCTAGTCGTGTATCTGACCCACAGAAGGCACAATTTGATACACGAACAAGGTACACGATCGTGTACCTGGTCATGTATCTGACCCACAGAACACCCCCTCTATATACACGAATAAGGTACACGCTCGTGTACCTGGTCGTGTATTTGACTCACAGAATGCTCTCCTATGATACACGAACAAGGTACACGCTTGTGTACCTGGTCTAGTATTTAACCCTCAGAATGCTCTCCCATGATACACGAACAAGGTACATGCTCATGTACCTGGTCGTGTATCTAACCCACAGAAAGGAATCCAAAGTACACGACCAAAGTACATGACCGTGTACTTTGGTCGTGTATCTATTTTTTCTGCTCATTCTATAAAAGGACTCCTCACTTCACTCTGCCATTTACACGACCCATTTTCCATTCATGTATTTGACCCACTCACTCCCACTAAACTCCTCCATGTCGTGGTTGTTCTTTCCACACCATAAATTTCTTCTGTTTCAAGGACTCAAGGTAAGTAAGTTTTCTCTTCTTCTTCTTCAATACTTATTGCAATACGGTTGTTGCTCGGTTTTCTTTTACGACTACCATACATGCTTGCATCTATGATGATGGTATGACGAGTGATTTCGCCTTTTGGAAGTCGATTGTTGATAGATCTGTAGATATTTTGAACTCACGTGAATGCATGTATGATTAATGTCATGAGTGGCTGCCAAACAAGTGAATCGACAGTTAGGGTTTGAACATGAATATTTGGGACTTTGATTTTATGGGTTTCTAGAACAATGTTGTTATGTTTCTTTCCCAATCTTCTTCTTAGAAACCAAGTTATGAGGCCATTTTTTTATGATCACTAAACTATCACACCTAGCTTCTTAGAATCAAGATTCGAACTTTATCGTTTAAGGATGCTTTGGGTGTGTTGTAGTTACATTTTTTTCCTTCAGGAAGGTAGATTGATAATATACTAAAGCCACAAGACCTAATTTTGAGTGATCCTATGGTAATTTGTGCATTTATGAGATGGGTAGATACACAACTAGGTACACGATCGTGTACCTTGGTTGTGTATCTCAATTGTGCTATCTTCCTCCTTGTTTCGGAAACCCAATGCAAGTCCTATCATTTTCTTTGTGTAATTAAAGAACTTAACCTATTTTGAGACCATTGTGATTGATTCAGATGTTCAAAAAAAAGACTTGTGCAGTTAAACCAAAGTTTACCAAGAAGAAGAAGACCACCCCTGCTAAGAGGAAGCGGGATGGTGCTAGTTCTTCCTGATCAACATTCTACTAGCTATGCAATTGGTCCATCACCTATTTAATCCCGGGAAGTCTCAGTTCCTTTTCTTTTTATTTTTTTTCTTTTTATCTCTTTATTTCTCATTACGTTCTTGAATGATAAAGACATTGGGGACAATGTCTCAATCTAAGTGTGGGGAAGGGGATACTAAAGAAATTTGATTTTGATAAGGGTTGTGCTGAATTGTATGAGTCATTCAAAAATTTCCCCTAATTTTTGTTTTTCTCTTTTTTCTTGATAATCGAATTTTGAAATCATGATTGCAAATTACATAGTATTTTAGCATTTAGTGAATGAATTCCCCTAAAAGAGTGTTGTGCATGTCACCTTTGTCTTCTTTGGAACATTGATACTTAGTCAAAGTTATGGGATAAAATCGTTGTGATACTCAAAGATCTTGAGAGCCATTTAATCTTTCATGAAAGGGCAAATGAAATGATTCTCTTGGTGATCCTTCTTAGAAGATCTCTTTAAAGTAATAATTTAATGAAAGCATGTTATACTTGAAAAATAAAAGATTGTTTAGTATGGGCAGGCTTTGGTCCCTTAGAAGAGCGAAGTTTGACTCCGCTACTAACTAGTCAAAATAATAAGTTAAGGTAATAGAGGTTCGATGGGGTTCCTTTAAAACCTGGTCACCTAAGGTTGTCTGGCCTGGGATCGGCCGACCGAGGAAATTACCATAACAAAATGAAATACCATAAAGGAAAAAGTTGAGAGGGTCTTGTAACTCGAGTAATTAAGCCCATAGGAACGCCCTCAATTGAGGGGATAACGTTCGTTAACTTAGGTGACGAGCCTAGGATTATCGGCCAAAAACTCGTTACATGGGTTGCAAGATCCCAAAAAAAAAAAAAAAAAAAAAGAAAAGAAAGATGAAACCAGTGAACTATTACAAAGAATAAAATCTTTGAAGAGATCAACCAAAAAGGAGGAGGAATCCAGGGGAAACATAGATGCAATGTATTTTCATTATTGATTGCTTCATTAAGAGAGATAATTGAGAATATATTAGACTTTTTAATGGTGGTTGAAATGTACCACGTTTCCTTTTGCTTTGATTGATCTTGTGTCTAATTTTGATCATGAAAGCCATTGTTAAAATGACAAGGGCAAAGATTGGTCTACTCTGATTAATCCTAGAAATTTGACTAAAGTATCTTTGTTACAATACTTTCACGACAAGGTGAGAAGCACACTCATTAGAATGAGGGATTGCATTGAGCTTTAAAGATTAAAATTCATAAATGTTAATGTGTGAGTAGTATTATTTGGTAACGACAATCATGATTAATGAGAAGTTTGATTAATGTTTTATTTTGCTTGAGGACAAGCAAAGACTTAAGTGTGGGGAAGTTTGATAAGTCGCAAAATACCCTTATCTAGAGTAATGAAATTGTGCTTTATTGTTGAATTTTTAGATGATTTGTTGAAGAAAAGGATGCTTAATGGAATGAATGTTAATTTCAGGATCTTCTAGAGTATTTTGGAGCTAAGGGAAGGAGTTTTGAAGAGTCGGATCAAGTTTGGAAGGAATTGGATACATTACATGTGAAGAAAAGAATTCTGGAAAGTACACAAGCGAGATACACGCCCATGTACTTTGCTTGTGTATATTGAATTGGATGTCTGGAAAGTACACGCCCATGTACTTTTCTCGTGTATCTAAGTTTTGCTGTTGTTCAACGATGTTTCAAATACACGACCAATGTACACTCCCATGTACTTGCTCGTGTATATTCACATAAGGACACTTGGAAGCAAGCATGAGATACACGAATGGGATACACTACTCGTGTATCCGCTCGTGTATGTATCCAACCCGGGTACATGTATAAATAGACCGTTAGTTGCCCTAGAACGGAGGTTACGAATTTTGTACTTGCTCTGACACTCATAACAGCAGGGGAAAGAAGATTCTGTCATTTCAAAAGGAGATTGAAGACCCACGAAGAAGAAGATTCTATTTTTAAGGGTTGTGACTATGAATTTTATTTATTCTTCTCGTAATTGTATTTCTTTTGTTCAAATTATGGAGGAGTAGACTCTAAATCTAGATTTTATTCGAAAATTCTCTATCATGTGATGAAGATTCGATTTTTAATGCAAAGTTGTTGACTTTCTTATGATTAATTGCATGCCCTTCAATTGTTTCTTAAATTCATAGATCCAGAATATGAATTTATGCATGATATCATATTAGTTAATTGAGAAATTGCTCTTATGATTAGATTTAATGCAATTAATGAGATTTGATTGTTCTTCTAGAGATAGGAACAAGAGTCTTCTATTTACATCGATTATTTTGATGCAAATTCATGTGCTTTATTGAGTACTATTACTTAAACACTTGCTTAGTTGAATTCAATATCTTAACTACTTGGAAGTATTTATTTGTGCTTCAATTATTTTTCTATACTTGAAGTGACAAGAAGTATTTGTTGCATTGGTGACTTGTTGCACCGTGGGTGTACAAGTGTGTGTGTGTTGTTATCTAAACGTGTTATTGTGACGTGGTGAAGTGAAGGGAGTGTGATACAATTATTTGAGATTACATTTGTACTTGAAATAAATTACATCCACAAACATGTCAAATGATAGTGTGAATGGGGGCATTGGCAATGAGGCTAATAGCCAAGTGGGTAGTAGATTAGATCGTCGAAATACAAGTGGAAGAACTCTAGATGAACAACTTTAGGACCTTACCACAATTGTTGCTACATTAGCAATAAGGATTGATAGGATGACATTGCTACCACCACCTGTGGTAAACTTTCAAGCACCACCTAGAGTAGCTCCTTAGAATGTCTAAAGAGAAGGGGTAGTTAGAGGGAATTTGGGGAGAAGAGTAGAAGCAGATTATCATGCTCTTAGGGAAGAAAGAGATGATAATTTTAAGGTTAATCCATACCCAGACAAGGAATTTAGATCACCTCGAGGATTAGAGTATGTGAAGCTACAGATGCCTTCATTTGATGGTAAGGGTTCCGTCGATGATTACCTAGACTGGGAAGACAAAGTTGAGGGTCTTTTCAAGTGTTATGAGATTGATGATGAATCCTGGGTACGTCTTGCAATTGTAGAGTTCATAGGGTATGCCGCTTTGTGGTGGAAAAATTTGGTGATCAGCAGGCGAAGGGATGGAGAGACCGAAATATACACTTGGAGAGACATGAAACGAGTTTTGAGGAAGAGTTTTATACCGGAACACTACAGACAGGAGCTATTTATGCATCTCTAAGCATTGAGACAAGGGGGGGGGGGGGGGGGGGGTGGTAAAATAGTGGATGACTACATACAGGAGTTTGAGACACTAGTGATTAGATGTGGATCAGTTGAACCTCCTAAACAAACCCTAGCATGTTTTGTATCTAGGTTGAAGTATGAGATAGCTTGTGTAGTTGGGCTTTAGAGATATAGTACACTTGATGAGGCTATATAGTTTGCCTTGAAAGTGGAAAGATAGAGGCGATCTTATTCATTCCAGGTTGCTAGGAGCAGGCCCAACACTAATTCAAAGCCTATGGAGGTTGTTGGTTAGTTAGATGGGTTAAAGGGAGCAGGTGAGCATTTCAGGGTTGTAGACAAAATTATCCCTACTACGGAAAAGGAGAAAAATGTTTCTGGGAAAGGCAAAGAGGTAGTTAGATCTGATTTGAGGTAGATGGTACAAGGGTCAACCAGTGGGAAGATGCGCCAGATTAAATGTAAATGCATGGGATTTGGACATATAGCTACACAGTGTCCCAATAAAAGGGCGATGACCGTCATGGAGGATAACAAGGAAGATGATGAGGAAGAGACTGTCGAGCCTACAGATTTATCCTTAGCCTTACAAGAGTATTATGATGATGAACATGCTGAAACACATTGGGATAAAAAGGGAGGAAAATACTTACCTATTAATGTGTTACACAGGGCTATGGCTATTTCTCCAGATACCAAGTGCATACAAAGGGAGAATCTGCTCCACACACCTTGTCAGATTCGAGGTAACCTATGTATACTTTTTATTGATAGTGGTAGTTATACTAACGTCATATCTACTGCATTGGTAAAAAACTTACAATTAACCACTAACCCTCATCCTAACCCGTATAAAGTGCATTGGTTGGACAACCGAGGTAGTTTGCATGTTACACAGCGAGCAATGGTACCGATCAGTATAGGAGATCGATATATTGATGAGATTATCTGTGATGTGCTTCCTATGTATGCATTTCATTTACTACTGGGTCGACCATGGCTATTTGATAGAAAGGTGTTACATGATGGGTTCAAAAACACTTACATGTTTCAAAAGGATGGTATACAAGTTTTATTGACTCCTTTGTCTCCGTCTAAGGTTCGTTCTTTCCAGAAACTAGTCAGAAGCACATATAGCTCTTCCAGATATTTAGCCAACAAGCAATTCCAAACATCAGGTTTCAGTCCAAGAAAAGATCCTTTAGATTTGAGAGAAAATCTTTCAGAAGCCTAAGGAGATGTGAGAAATTTTCCGGCACCACCTATGCCTTTAGAACTGGATTTGGCTGATGGTCTAAATCGCTTATATTTTTACTTTATGTCCTATATTCTAATAACTATTTGAGAAATAATCTTATAGGTACAATAATAATTTTCCATGGGATGCTAATATGTCCTACACTAGTCGATGGACACAGGACATCTTCAGATTTACAATCAAAGATCTGCTGTGATTGTTTCCATTTCGAAGCATTTGGCTCATGAAGACTTATGATATTTTGTACTTTGTAATTGTTTTATGGACTATCTTATGTTGTATTTTCTTTTGGGAAACTTTCATTTTATTGTAATTTCCATTTAGGACCAGCCACCTTAAAAGTAGCAAACTTGTAATTTTGACCATTTTCTAACCCTAGGAGTAGCAAGTATAAATACTTGCTTATAGTAGGGTTTGAGGAGGTCATTTCTACAGATTTGGAACATACACTTTACATGTGGAATTAGGGTTCTTCCTAGTTCATTTTCTCTTATCAATTTTAATCTCAAGAATTGGAATTGTGGCGAGTGCAACAAGGGGAAATTGTGAGTCATATCAATTCTTTCTTTGTTGTTTTTCATTTCATCTCTAGTGAGTTATATCTAAGGTGGAATTGAAAGTTTCTTGGTTGGATTTTTTATTGCATTTGTGATCAATTATCTTGTTTAGGGTTGATTACTTTAGTACTTGATATTTCATCTCATTGGTGGCGTGAATTTGTGCTTGTGTTGGAAAAGGATATATCACGGTTTTGGTGCTTTTCTTCTCCATATAATTCACATGGAATTCACTTGATTTATATTGTTATTTAGTGAAGTTAATCATTATTGGATGTTGATTGCATCTTTGAACCATTGAATTGCATCAAATTTCCATTAGGGTTCACGCAAATTCCATTTCTATTGGACCGATTTGTATGTAAGTTGAGGATTGTTTTCTTTTATTCATTTGATTGTGCTTGGACTTGGTTTTGAGCACACCAGTTATTGGAATTGGAAATTATAAGTGTCGTTTGTTCATATAGAACACGAAGGGTGTGAAGGGACAATATAATAATAGAATTAATGAGCTAAGGTTATGATTTGTGGAATTTTGATGTAAGTATGAAATTCCTTATAATTTAGATGCAATTATGTATTTTAGAGACTTAGTTAAGCTTAAAAATAAAGGGAATCAAGTTTAAGAGAATTTGGAGTAATGGAATTAGAATTCGTGGAAATTGACTAGGGTAACACAGCCTATTAACACAGTAGTGTTTCGACTATGTTGAATGTAAAAGGCACACTAAGATACACAACCTCCCAACATGGTTGTGTTTAGACCGTGTTTAGTGTGAAAGCTTCATCGAGAGATATATAGCCTCTTAACATGGTTGTGTTTCGATCATGTTAAGTCAAGGTTAACACAGCCTCCTAACACAATTGTGTTTAGACCGTGTTGAATGAAAAAGAACACAAACTCCTAATACGGTTGTGTTCTATTCATGTTGAAACTAAATTTTACACCGAAGATACATAACCCCTAACACGGTCGTGCTTTAGTTAGTGTTAAGTAACACAGTCTCTAACATAGCCATGTTGAATAAAGTATAAAGTAATTACATATTTATTTAACTTCAAATTAAACTAATTTCCATGCAACCTAGATAGCTAGTAATGCCTTGAAGAAATTAAATGAATAGGATTAAAAAAATTAAAAATGATATTAATCTTAGATTGAATACTAAGAAGATGTTGTTGATGTGTACAAAGTTTCAATTAGAGTAAGTCCAAGATTGAGAAGTTCTTAAGGCTAGGAATCAAGGTACATGTAACTTTTGTGCTATTATATGTTTGCTTAAGTTAGTATAAGTTTTGAAATTGATTAAGTTGTACAATTTGGCTTAAGTGTTTAAGTTGTATACTGTATGTGCTTGGCTCGACCTAGGGGTCCGCAGTGCTAGATCCCTAGCGAGCGCTCCAATGATCCTTGTGTAATATTGTCCCTAGTGGAGTCATACTTGGAAGTGATATGGGCTAAATGTTGATTAACTAGTTAAGTGTACATGGGTATGGGGCTTGTAGTGGCAATTCCCATCACCAAGTTTAAGTGTACATGGGTGTGGGGCCCATAGTGTAACAGGAATAAAAATCCGACAAGACCTATCATTAGGGCAAGAACTAAAAGATTTCAAATCTTGGCGATGAGGGCCCATTTTGAGCAGATCGACCCCTGAATTATTTATATATTAACCTCTTTTCTATTATTCTTATATGTGTTTTCCAATAGGCACACTTACCATATTTTATAGGGCAATGGACAAACTCTCTTAGACTCAACTTGTGGGTTATCCATGGACCGATAGATCCTATAGAAGACCGGCATCTTGAAGACCATTTCTTTTATATATTTCTTCTTTTATGAACTATTTTGGTTGTATTTGGTTTTGGGAAACTTTTATTTCCTTGTAATTTTCATTTAGGGCTAGCCACCTTAAAAGTGGTAAACTTGTAATTTTGAGCACTTTTTAACCCTAGGAGTAGCAAGTATAAATACTTGCTTAAGAGAGGGTTTGAGGGGGGCATATTTTGCAGAATTGAGAGTTCATTTTCACGTGAGGATTAGGGTTCCTAATTTTCATTAGACTCTTATCAATTTTTAATCCCAAGAGTTGAAATTGTGGCAAGTGCAACACCTTGAAATTGTGAGTAGTATCAATTTCATTTTGTTGTGATTTCTTTTCTTCTCTAGTGTATCATATCTAGGGATGAATTGAGATACTTCTTGGACAGATTTTCTTCTTATTATTTTCGAATTCTTGTGTTTAATTAAGATCCATTGCATTTGAATTCAGTTCTTCCTTGAAGATTACTTCTTGAAACTTGATTATCACTTGTGGAAAGGAGTTCTTAGAATTGAAGTGTTCTTTTGAATTTATGGATTATTCATGTGGGATTATATGTGATTAGTGTGATGTTTGAAGAGATTATTATTGTGGTATCACAATTGCAACATTGAGTATTTGGATTTCATTGCACCTTCACTAGGTTCAAGCAATTTTGCCCTTTTTGGAACTGGTTTTGTTGTTGACTTGAGTTTGTTTTCTTAAGTCTTTTAATTGTGTTTTCCAAGCGGATTTAGGCACATCATCTTTTTGGTATCAGAGCACATGTTGAGAGAAGGGATTGGTTGTATTTGATTTCATGGAATTAATCATCAATTAAGGTTGATATAGTGAAAACCGTAAATTGTGTTGTTGTTGTGGTTTTTGAGCTTGCGAAATTGCCTTAGCTTGGAATTTAATTTGCTGTTTGTTGGAGTTGGATTGGGAAGGTTGTTGTATCATCTTATGATCAATAATTTTCGTGGAAGGGCAGAAGCATAGAGTGTTGTTTAATTCAACAACTTTTGGAACTTGAAAAACTTACCAATCCTTGCCGTGGCTTGTTATAGCGCAAAGGAGGATGTGTTGGTTGTTGTTGTGATTTCCATTGTATAATTCTAAATTGGAGAAGTGCAATTTCCAGATTTGAGGTGTGAGTTAAGGAAGCAATTTGAATTTCAAAACATACATTAAGTCATTGCTTAATTGTGTGTTCATTTGAATTTGAAAGTGGCTCCTTACCATTTGTGGAATATTGTAATTAATGATCTCATTTTGAATTTGAACTTAAGCTGCCTTTTGTTGTGAGTTATGGTTTGAAACTTGTATAGAAGTGGAGAAATACAAGTGTGGAAGAGTGTGTATGTGTGTGCTGCAACGTGGTGAATTGGTGTTGTGGTGAAGTGAGTGCACCATGATTGAGGTGTGTGTGGTGGTGCAAATTTGTGGAGTTTTATGTAGTGTAAGGTGCTGCACATTAAGACTCATTGTGGGTGTAAAACTTTAGCAAGAAAGGAAAGTTGAGTGGTGAAGTTTGAATTCAAAAACAAGAATTAAAGTGTGAAAGTAATTGAAACTCATTACTTAAACACTTGCTAGTTGAATTTAATTCTTAACTACTTAGAAATAATTGTGTGCACTTCATTTATTTAACTTTACTTGAAGTACCAATAAACATTTCTTATATTGGTTGATTGTGAGCATCGTGGGTGTGTAGGGGCGTGTAAGGGTATGTTGTCGTGGTGTTGTGAAGTGTATTGAGGTTATTGAAATCAGTAAGCAACAATGTCAAGTGAGTTGTATTTGTCTACTAACATATTGCATCGGGACTTGACTTTCTTTCAAACCATTGATGGGGGACAAAGAGAAAACTTGTTCCATACTTCTTGTAGGGTACAAGGAAACTTGTGCGCAATTATTATTGATGGTGGTAGTTGTACTAATGTTGTAGCTGCATCATTAGTATCGAAGTTGAAACTTGAAACTATCCCACATCCCAAACCCTGTACATTACATTGGTTGAATGATCATGATGGTCTTTGTGTAACCCAAAGGGCTAGGGTACCCTTCAATATAGGGGACAAGTACTATGATGAGCTTGAATGTGATATTCTTTCTGTTTGTGCATCCCATATATTACTTGGTAGACCATGGTTGTATGACAGAATGGTATTACATGATGGGTATAGAAATACTTATATGTTCAAAAAAGATGGTAAATGTATAGTATTGAACCCTATGTCGCCATCAGAGGTCCAGGGGATGCAAAGACAGATAACACAACCATCACAAAATCTTGAGGATTATAGCCACATGATCAAACCTTTAGATGACCAAACTGTATAGACACAGGTATGCCAACCTTCAAAGGTTCTTGAGGGCTCTAGTGACACGAGCCAACCCTTAAAGCATAAAATTTGTCAGACACGATGTGCCAACCTTCAGAGGATCTTGATGATCATATTTAGACTAGCAGACCACCAGAGGGCCAAACTATTCAGAGACAGTTTATGTTCACCTTTAGAGGTTT
>JBBMOL010000354.1:425766-454400 GCA_037954665.1 Laguncularia racemosa | reverse complement strand
TCTGTTAAGTCCCGGGCTTCAGCTCAAAAGTTTTTGGCCTGAAAAAAGGGGCCCTTTCAAATTTGCTGGCCTTTGAAATTGGGATTAAAAAAACGCGAAGTGCTCGCGGGCAGCTTGAATGGGGAAGATTTTTATTGTCATCTGCCATGTTTTCCTTTTGATTCTCCCCTCTCTATCAAATTCTCTTTTCTCAAACGAGGGGTATAGTCCCACTTATCTCAGGATCTAGGGGCAAAGTTCAAAACCCCCTACCCCATTGAAATGGGGCACCCGCAAAAAAGACAGAAAAGAAAAAGACAAAAAACAATAAACAAAAAAAAAATCACCAAAATTTACCAACAAAGCTACAAAGTCTAATATCTTATATTCCCCGGAAAGGGCGCCAAAAACTTGATCACCATAAAATTTAAAAGTGAAACCCAAAGCAAGTATACTAGGTCGAAATCAAGAAATTTATATGTATAGAGTATCTTTTCCCTCAAGGACTAAAAAGTTTACCAAACCTATAATAACTTATACTGATTTTTAGGTAATTCAAACGGGAAACTTTTTTATATTTAACTAAAAAAAATTAAATTAAGTTCTATGCTAATTAGAATTTTAAAATTTTTAATTTAAAAGGTTCTAAATAAAATTAAAAATTTTTTAAGATTCCCTTAAGCCCCAAACAAACCCCAACCTTTTAAAAATTAAATTGAAACAACTTTTTAAATTTATATAACCCCCTTTAAACCCAAATTTAAAAACCCTTTCCAAAATCAATTAAAAATTTCCAACAAAAATATCTCCACTTTTTATTGATTTTGGGTTTCTAACAATCTAATCTTTTCACAATTAAATTTTAAATTTTTAGGAAACCCAACATGAATACTCCCCATAAAATGTCAATCTCATAACCCCAAAATACACTGATCATTTTAGCAAACTAGGGCTTCATCCCCTATTCCCACAAATGAAATTAGCCAACCCTACAAAAAGAAAACCCAAAAAGACAAAATTCAAAGAAAAATGTTAAAGAATCCATTAAAGACAAAAAAACCCAAATTTACAAAATGCAAAATATGGGTTAAGGGTAAGAAGTTCACCAAAAATGTAGCAAATCTGGAAATAAAATCCTAAAAACACTTTAGAGATTTTTGACTTTATCTCAATTAAAGGGAAAACCCAAATTTTTTTCAAAACTTCCCAATTTCCCTTGTAAAAAGCTAAAATTTCTCAAATTTCTTTCCTTCTTCTTTTAGGCACGGCCGTGTCTCATCCCTTGCTTGTGATTTCTTCATGTTTTGCATCATGTACATCTTCAAGTCCATTAACCCCTAAGATATTAACATAAATCCCAATTTAAGTATCTTTTTATTGGAAATTTCTAATAATTGACAATAAATATATACCAATCGAAAGATACAACATGATAAATATTCCTTTATCATTACTTCATGAAAAATTAGGGTGATTTCGCCAGCCTAGATTTATGTGTTGCTGTAAGGGTTGTTTTGAGATCGCATAGGATTGCTAACATAATCAACTTGCTCCATATAATCATGAGCCACTGATGCGGTGATTGCTCAACTGGAAAATTTGGGTGACTCAGATATTGCCATCCCATCAACCTTTTTGGCTAGAGCATCAACCTTTGCAATAAGAGTGGTCATCATTTCAACTTCATAGATCCCTGCTGCTCTTTCCCTTTAAATCTACCATTACTCCACTGATGGTTGTTCTTCGCCATGTTTTCAAACACTGTAGAGACTCCTCAGGAGTCTTCACATTAAGTGTACCACCAGCAACAGCATCAATGGTTTGTCGCGTTGATTAATCAAGCCAGTTATAAAAGGTTGAGACTTGAAACCCAATTGTGCATCTGATGATGTGGGCACCGCTTGAGCAATCCTTTAAAACCCTTAACCAAAGATTCATGAAGGGGCTCATTATCCATCTAAGTAAACGATTTTGGATATCATTTCTTAGTTTGGCCGTTTTAGAAGGCGGGAAATAGTATTCCAAGAATGTTTCTGCCAACTGGGCCCAAAGTTATGATGGAGTTCCGATCTAAAGAGCTAACCACTACATTGCTTTTCCCCTTAATTTTGGAAAGGAAAAAGGGACACAACTTCAAAGCTTCATCTATCACCTCGTTCTGTTTAACTGTTTCACAGATGTCTCGAAAACATCTAGATGTGAGCATAGGGTCCTCATCAACTAAACCATCAAACTGGCATTGATTAGGATCATGTTCATTGTAGAAGTTTGACTTCAAAATTTTTGGCGTTTATTGTAGGTCTTGACTATACAAGATCTCGTGCTATCTAATGTAGGTCTGGCATAATCTACCATCGTTCGGTGTTGATCTGCCATTTCAACAACTGAAATTCTCACCCTCACTAGAATGTAATTCCTCTTTACCTAATTGCTGATTTTCAAAAACTGGATTTCCCGCAGCTTGTTTTAATAGGCACTCCTCAACCTTCTCTGGATGTCCGCTCAATCTCTGGATCAAAAGCAAAAGTTTGGGACGAAGAGCTCCTTGTCATAAACCACAAAAAAATCAAAGGAAAATTAATTACCTCTAAAGGAATGAATGTAACAAAACAAATACAAAGAATAAATGGTTAAAGGTCAGCATTGAGCTTTCTTAATATCGCCAATCCCTGGCAACGGCGCCAAAAACTTGTTGAGGGCCGTAATCACACAAATTAAAAAAATCCCTTTTCTATGACTCTCGTTACAATCAAATAGGCAAGTGCACCTACGATTTTTAATAGTATAGAATTGTGTTCGGGTATCGTATCCTCAGGGATCAGCAAGTACCAATAATAACTCTAAACCCACTATCTAACCGCACAAATTTTAGAGGTTCCCAAATTTTAAATTAAAAACACTTAACAAAACCCATTAACAATTAAAAACAACACAATAAATTTAAATTTCTAAATCCAATAATAAGAACATACCCTACCCTTACTACCCTCAATTATCATGTAAAATTTACCCTTTTTATAATCAGATAACGAGTAATGGTTAACTTTGAACCGCGGAAATATCTAACACTAAGCAAATGTTTTCCCAGATTCATTAGCTCTTAACCCTAATAGCATTGATAAAGATTCCTCTTTTATTAAAATCAATATTTAAATTACATTAACACTCTTGAACCCTCAATTAGGTCGAATTATCTAATTCAATCTAATACGGAAAAATTATGTTCTCTATCCCTAGATTACATACAAATTCCTTTATTCATGCATGATCTATTCAAACAAGAGATTTTCCAATCAACTTTTGAGAAATCAATGCAAACTCAATGCTGGCCATACATCAAATTAGCAACATACATGAACAACATGAATAAATTCAGAGAATTCCACTATTCATTAACTATGCAATCAATCCCATGTTACATGACAATTAGAATTCGTAAGGTTTGGGTATGAAATAAATTAGCCACTCATGATTTTCAAGATACAACTCAGTGAAGATGAAAAACCCATGTGTATAAACACTTCAGAAGATAAGGATGAATCTGTTGATGTTGCTTTTCCCTTAGGTAAGCTTTCCCCGTCTCCTCCTCTTCTTTCTTTTCTCGCTTTTTCTATCTGCTTCAGGTGTCTTTCTAACTTCCCCCTATTCTGGAAGAAAATGAGAATATATATAAGCATGGAAGCCCAAAAATCTCTTGTAACGACTGACTTTTTCAAACACACGGTCTCGACACACGGCTTATACACAGTCGTGCCTTTGAGTAGTGTCTGTAAAACCATGCAAAAAACACATGGTCGTGTCTCAGACCGTATACTCAACCGTGTATGCTTCTGTGGATGTTCCAAGCTCAACACACGGTCGTGCCTTAAAACATGTAATCAACCGTATATGCTTCTGTGGATGTTCAAAGCTCAACACACGGCCATGCCTTAAAACGTGTACTCAACCGTATGTGCTTCTGTGGACGTGTTTCCTTGACACACGGCCGTACTCTTCCCTTGTTCCTTCCAAAAAGCATTTTTCTTCGTGTTTTCTATCCGATCTTAATCCAAGTCGATATCTCCTCTCAAAATAGTGGTTCTCAGTCTTGAAACTAAAAATAACATCAATTTACTATCAAAAACTCTTCAAAATAACATCAATTTATTACATACACCATTAGAATTCATCAAAAATACAAGTGTTAATTTGTATTTATCAATGTTAGATGAGTTACATGGGTCTAGTGTCTTTTCCAAAATTGATTTGAAAAGTGGATATCACCAAATTAGAATGAAAGAAGGTGATGAATGGAAAACCACATTTAAGACAAAATATGGATTATATGAGTGGTTAATAATGCCTTTCGGTTTTAACTAACGCACTTAGTACTTTCATGAGACTTACGAACCATGTTTTGAGAACTTTTATTGGCAAATTTGTGGTAGTTTATTTTGATGATATCCTTATTTACAGTAAGAGTTTGGAAGACCATATCATTCATTTGAGGGCTGTTTTAGAAGTGCTTCGAAAGGAGCAATTATATGCTAACCTCAAAAAGTGCACTTTTTGCACAGACAAACTTGTGTTTCTTGGTTTTATTGTTTGTGCACAGGGAATACAGGTTGATGAAGAGAAGATCCGTGCAATCCGGGAATAGCCTAGTCCAACTAATATAAGTAATGTTCGGAGTTTCCATGGACTAGCAAGCTTTTATAGAAGGTTTATGAAGGATTTCAGCACCATTGCAGCACCACTTTACGGAAGTAATCAAGAAGAATGTGGGGTTCAGTTGGGGAGAACAACAAGAGAAGGCCTTTCAGATGCTTAAAAATAAGTTGACTCATGCGCCACTACTTGCTTTACCTAATTTCTCTGAAACTTTTGAGATTGAGTGTGATGCTTAAGGAATAGGTATTGGAGCAATTCTCATGCAAGAGAGGAGACCAATTGCATTCTTTAATGAGAAGCTAAGTGGGGTAACCTTGAACTACCCTGCTTATGACAGGTATGCTCTTATCCTACCTTACTGTTTGGGGTTTTGAGCAATTAAAGAAGTATGCTGCGACGAGAATTTTGTGAAGAGTATTTCGCTGTAGAAGAGGGTCATGTAAATTTTTATAAGCATGGGGGTTTCTGTTTAGGGAGAAAAAATTTGCATTCCCAATTGTTCTTTAAGAGGTTATTAGTGGGGAGTCTATGGAGGAGGTTTAAGGGGGCTTTTTGGAGTAGCAAAAACCCTTAGGGGTTTTGCAGGAACCTTTTTTGGCCTCACATGAAAGAACATTAAAGAGGATTTGGAGTTGTGTCACTTTAAGCAAGAAAATCTGGGGCCAACCCATGGACTTTAACCCCATTTCCCAAATTTCCTCATGACCTGGTAAACATTCCATTTTTTTTTGTTGGGGTTTACCCAGGTCTAGGTGGGGTGGGACTCATTTTTTATCGGGATATTTTTTCCAAGAGGCACATTTCATTCCTTGCCACAAAACAGACATGCTTGCCCATATTGCTAATTTTGTTCTTTAGGGAATTTTAATTTGCATGGTATGCCGAAAATCGTATGGGAGGGTGCTAATTTCTTGAGCTCTTCTAAAAGACCTGTCTAAGTTAGGAACTAAGTTATTTTCTCTACTATTGTCATCCCCCAGACTGATGGTCAAACTGAGGGAGTAAAACGAACTTTATCACTTTTTTGGGGCTTCATTAAAAAGAAATTTTAAAAATTAGGAGGATTTTTTGCCTCATGTTGAATTTCTTATAATCGCACAAGCATTTTGCACTAAGTTTACACCTTTTTAAATTGTGTAGGTTTTAATCCACTAACTCCTTTTGATTTATCACCTCTCCATTTCTGAGTATGTTAATCTAATGGTAGAAGAAAAGGGAATTTGTTAAAACTCCATGAGAAGGCAAGGGTAACATTGAGCGCGACAAAGGGACTACGCTATCCTCTACGCCGCCGACGTACATTGCCTGTTTGTTATTTTTCCGCAACTTTATTATGTTATGTCATTTTGGGCTTTTTCCTTATGAGCTGTAAACCTATTAATAGCTGCTAGGGTTGGAAAATAGAAAAAGGGAACATACATACAACATTGATTAAGACAATTTGAGGGTATTCCTCTCTTGGTTCTCCAAAGAACTTCTCTTGAACTTATCGAATCTCTTCCATGGTGTTTAAATCCGACTTATCAATCGGTCTTTCATCTCGATTGTGGCGTCAACAGAATATACCAAGGTTCTTGCCTCCCTATAGGCAACGGGGTCGTGGTTCCAATTCGATTACTTGGCATATTGGGTTGTAATTCCAAACGTATTGGTATAGGGTTTCGTCACAGGTGGGCGTGGTTCGTATCAACTTACCCCCAATGCAGATGGGCTGTTCAATGGGCTCAATCTATGCCGACTCACTAAAAGCAATGGGGTTATTACCAAGAGATGCCCCAAATGTACAAAATTTTGATTAAGTAGGATGAGAAGGAATATGCTATATTGCCTCTGTCAGGTCTAGGTAACTGATCTACTACTCCTTCTAATCATATAACTAATATATCACAAATGATGCACAAATGTTAAGCATATAAAAGACCATGTGGAGTACACAAGATGAACAATGTAGGGAATTCTGAGGAAATTTTAGGAGGTTGCATAAGAAAGTTAATAAGATAGAAACTTATGTTAAGCTTTTATCAACTTACAATGGAATTTAGATTCCACCTCTTGATGATGAAGACCATGTGTATATCCCTGTAAATTTTGATGAAGAAAATGATGGGGCTGAGGCATGAAATTTTTTTTTTCTTTTTTCTTTTTTTTTTTGTAGTTAGGATTTTTTTTTTTTTTTAATTTTGCTTGGTTTGTAATAATTTATAAGACTTTTATAAATCAATTTAGTAACTAGGTGTAGCTATTCATTTCCTTTTATTTTCTTTTACTTTATTTTATTTTATCCAACATTATTAGGGAAGTATTTTGTTATTTTTCGATGAATTATTTTACCCCATTAATTATTTTGATGTTCTACTTTATATGTTGAAGATAATGTAAAATTTTAAATGTGGGGAGAGAGAAATAATATAAAAAGCCTTAATTTTTTTAACAAGACATTACTATCAGATAATTTATCACTCTTAGTAGTACTAAATAAATAAATTATATTCATACTTTGGTGAATCATTCGAATGTTTTCCTTGATATATTTTTTTATCTTTTCATTAGGAAACTTGATTAGAGATGAATTTTGAAATCTTTGTAAATCAAAGTTACATATTATTTAGGCTTAGAATTTAGAAACTCTAGACTAGAATGATATTACTAATCAAGGATTAGGAATTTGAGTTTTTTAAACTTACTTTAATATATACCTATCTCTTAGAAGTTTTTATGAGTACTATGATTTTGAATAACTAAACTAACAAAATATGTCTTTTGAAAGTTCTTCCTATAATTTAAAAGCTAGAAAATAAAATAAATAAATAAAGTTCAGCAATAGGTCTCATTAACTTGAGTAATTAAGCCTGTAGGGTACCTTTTAGAGGATAACACTTATTGACTTGAGTGACAAGCTTAGGATCATTGGCCTAAAGCTCGCAACATGGGTCAAGAGAAAAGTCTATGAAAACTGAACTAATTGAAATAAGTAATGGAAAGACTTATTGATCAATGAAATTACTCCATGTTACTATTTTTTGTTTTAATAACTTTTCTAGTATTATAAAATTAAGGAAGGATTTTTAAGGGATAGATGAAGAAAAACTTTTGTTGGACATCATGGTACTTAAGGGACGAAAAAGGGGGGAAGTATATACCTTAACTAAGCGCGCAAATTTTGAAAACCTTCTTCTTGATTGAGTAATGTTTAGTATGGTTTTAGTTTATAAATTTTAGTCTAAATGGCATGATAAATTTTGATGTTACGTAGATTAACTTTTAAACTTTGATTTTAATATTTATAGTACGCCAAACATGATTAGATAAAAAGGATGTTAAGGATAAACAATTTTATCATGAATGAATTTGTTTAAGTATGATTATAGTGATTGTTTATCTGTCACGCCTCAAAAGGGGGCTTAAAAGTTTCCATAAAATCATCACGGCACATGTGCACCCATTACATGATAATCGTCTTACGAGCCAAAATCATAAGACTCTAAGTAAATAATTACATTTACGACTAATCATAATACATATAATTAGATAATAAAATATAACTATGGATCCCATATTCCACGGTCAACCATGATCGCAGAGAATCAGTATCCCCTACTAACCAGTAAAATGAAAAAATCTTAAGTTTCACAAATTCAATTTTATTTACAAAGGAGTCTAACATTTTATCTAAATAATCTATCCTTCACGATTCTTACTTTTTCGTTCTAGTCTTCCAAAAACTCTCGACACTTCACATTTTATCTTATCCCAAGCTTTCGTAATCGCTACCTGCAAAAAGGGTTTGTGGTGGGGTGAGCCCACTACGGCTCAATGAATGGGAGGGTAATACTTTAAATGCTACCACACACACAAGCAATTTAAAATCATTTAAAACAAATCTATGCTATCCCGGGAAAAAACCATTTTAATGAAAACATCTCATAGATTTTCCCGGTAACCGACTTAAGTCTAGGGTTTTTGGGGCCCCCCCCTTTAAAACCTTGGGGGTTTGGGGATTCCAAAGTTCCATTAGTCCCCGGGTTTTTAAAACACAAAATTTTTAATTACTTTTAAACTTTTTATTATTTTTGTGTTTAGTTTTTAATGATCTCATTTTGGTCCCTCAATACACCAACTTTTACACCTTCAAAGAGATAGGTCGAACTCGGAATCTTAAAGGGCTCGACTTTCCCCCCTAATCATTATTTTCGCATTTGGGGGAAACAGCGATCCTCTGATCATTTCTGACGCGCCCAAAAAGCATGAGGGCCCTTTTAAATCTCATGCAATTTCAAAATTAAAAAATGCATGTAAAAATTTTAATCGAGTCCACTTTTTTAATTAATTGTTTGGGGAAAAACCAAAAAAAATTTTTTAATCAAAAAAAATTCCCATTCAAGGTAATGGGGGAAAACTCTAAGCATTAAAAATCCCCCCCATGAACAATCAATGGGAAAACTCAATAAAAGTCCATAAAAAAAAAACCAATTACTTCATTTAAAATTTACATAACAAGCAAAGATCATGCTTTTTCACATCAAAAAAAAAACAAAGAACCAAACCCTAAGTGGATGGGAACCACCCACTATACATCAGGTTTAGTTCCCTTGGACACCTTTTGGGGCCATTTGTCAAAAACGCAAATCAACCACTCGGGATTGTTTTAAAAAATTTTCATTCTGGACCCCCTCTATGTCATTGCACTTCTCAAGTGTTTGTTATATCCACATCCAAGAGCAATAAGGTCGTTTTGTATTCCCTTCTAAGTCTCAAAACCCATGTAAAATTTTTATATATATATTCTACAAAAATATACATAGGTTCGCCCAAAATAGCTTTAATTAAAAAATGATTTACAAAACACCTTCCCTCACTTTCCCTTTAAAAAGGGGAAAAAAATTAAAAAGTTCAATTGCAAAAATCAAAGTTACACTCATGATTTGTAAGTTATTTTTCAGGGGTTTTTTTTATAGATTAATAGAAAAAAAAAAAAATTTTCCTAACCATATTCATATTCAGAATAAAAATGTGATATTTAAACATAATGTTTTTAAAGTTTTTAATTTTACCTATACATACCTACTTGATAGCTATTTAAGGGGAAAAATTGGGTTTATAAAATTTTGGTTTTGTTTAAAGAAAACCCAAATTTTTAAATCATAAGGGGTTTGGGCTTATAATAATAAACACTGGCAATATGGGCGAAGTAATAACATTAAAAGGGAATGAAATCTAAACCCCCAGTCCATTCTTCCTGACATTTTTTAAACAATATTTTCTATAAACCCATCTAACTACCCAAATTTTTTTATAACTTTCCCTTTCCCAAACTCAAATTTTAACCCCCCCAATACAACTCAAAATTAACAAAATCACATTCAATTGCAACTACAACAAAGCAAATAAAATTTACATACATAGCATATCAACACATAACACAGCATTGTAGCATATCATTAATTTTCCCCACTAAACCTGTTTAGGGTCGTCATAGTCCTAACTAGAGTCGAGCGATTCCAACGGGTAAGCCCTTTACCTTTCCTCTTGAAATAAGTGTCTTTCTGTAATGTTTCCTCAACCAAACCATAGAAAGCGGCATCTCCACTTGACTTTGGTAGTTTCCTAACACCTGATATGTGTACTCCACTTGCTATGCGTTTGATGGCAAAGTGTGAAGTCTCCTTTTTAAGGAACTTTAGGTGAACAAGATTCAAAACGTTGAATACTTCTTCAATGTGATTTCGATACAGGGTTCTAGAAGGAACAACCTTCCTACAAATCATTGCTTCCAACACCCTAAGTTGCTATGATCAACTGTCTGCTTTCCTTGTGTAGAAGTCAAGCAATGAAACGTCTTCAACCTGCCAAAATTTGGGAATTCTTTCTTCCGTATGCAAATACCCTTGGAAAACAACTAAAGGTCTTACTTTAAAGGGTTTATTTGGCTAAGATGATCTTCCTCAACATCCTTTGAGCATTCCATTGTGAAATTCATTTCATTCTAAATATCCCCTAGGCCATCATCTTGAACGTTGCTCGAATACATTTCCCTTCACCATCTACACTAACATAAACGCCTCTCCATTACATAAGCATCTTTGAACGTTTTGTTTATCAATTATCTCAAAATATATTCCAACAAACTACTTGTAGGATAACCCGTAGGATTTAGTATCAATAAAGGTTTTGTATCACCTTCTTTCTTCTCTCCTTTGTTGACATCTCGACCTACAGGGTTTCCCATCTTTTCTACTGGTTTTCATCCTCACTCATGCTTCCATTACCATAAATACACCAAACATTCCCACAACACCACATACCCCACACTAACATACTCTTAATCCATATACATACACACTCTGCACACAAACCCCACACACACCTACACATACATACACACAATCATATTAACCACCTTTTTTACACGCATATAAAACTGCACTTTACAATTCCTCTTATCTCCTCAAGTCCACACGCACCCACACCACACACCCTAGTGCATACATACATACATACTTTACAAACGTCTCACACCACCAATACACACATACGCACATACTCCACATATACCTCACACCACCATACGTACCCTGCCTACATACTCCACACACACCTTCCATACACCACACACCATCCATACACTTATACACAATACCGCATACACCACACACCTTCCATACACATACCCCACATACCCACATACACCACACTCACCTTCCATACATATGTTTCTTTTACCTGCCCTACACCACACACCATCCATACACTTAGACTCAATACTCGCACTCTCTAAAACACTACCTAATACACATACACACATACTCTCACACATTATACACCACCCATACACATATACACATACCCGTATACACACACTCACCTTCTATAAAAAATGTACTCATACCCCCCATACACCATACACCATCCATACACTTACACTCATATCCGCACTCTCTACACACCACCTCATATGCATACACACATACTCGCACGCATCACACCACCCTCTATACACATAAAACACATTTTCACACCACCCACACAACCACCCATACACATACACACATACCCGCACTCACTACATACCACCTCATACGCATACACACATTCTCGTACATACCACACCATCCATACATATACACACATTCTTGCACACACCACACACCACACACCACCTCGTACACATACGCACATACTCACATACACTACACACTCGACTCCTTCCCCTTTCCCCTTTCTTACACTATTACTATAGACATCACGATCACTATTGCTGTGGCTGTTGGTCGTTGTTGCTGCTACTGTTAGGTTGTTGTTGCTTCTGTGGTTGGGTCATTGTTGTCTTCCTCCTCCTTCACACACACACACACACCTCTGCAAGAACCAAACACTTCTCTCTCTCTCGTTGGAATACTACTCCCTATACACACATTACCTTCACACCTACATCGAAGCAAGGGACTAAACTTAGCAACGACCACTCACGAATTTCTTCTCAAATGTTGCTCACGAGGATTATGACCATCATGGTTACTGTTGCTGTCGCGGTTGCTATCGTCGTCATGATTGTTGTTGCCATTGTTGTTGCAGTCGCGGTTGTTGTTGTAGCTGCCATCGTTGTGTGGTTGTCGGTCATTGTGTAGCTTGTTACCGCCATTGTTGTCACTGTAGTTGTTGTCGCTGCTGGAAGCACATGATCGTGCATGTCGGTAACCCAACCTCTACGTGTAGCTCCTTTTTCCGACTCGATGATGATGATCGAAGGGAATGGAGGGAGATCTGGGGAAAGACGAGATGGAAGAAGAAGGAAGGAAGGGAACACGAGGCAAGGAAGGTAGGGGAGATGCGATCCGAGAGAAAACAAAGAAGAAGAAGAGAGAAGAAGAAGAAGAAGAAGGAAAAGAAAGAGAAAAGGAAAGGAGGGAGAGGGCGTAGGATGGGACCAATTGCAGCTACTGTGCCTACTGCTGCCTGACATTGTGGCAGAAGAGTCAGACGGGATAAGGCAGACGTTTGAAAATCTGATTCACATATTTTTTTTTCAATTATGGATATATATTATATTATATTTTAATTATGCTTTATATTATAAATGTCTCTATTTTTAATATTCTACTCGCGTTACAAAAATATATCTTTAAATTTTATATATTTATCATTTTAATTACGAAAGTTTATGCCTAAGCATAATTTGATTATTTCGATCATAAACATTTACTCTAAATTTCCATTTTAAATTCCTAATCTATAATTTCATTAATTTCATTATTTAACCTAATATGTTTGAAAATTATGTTTCGGAGAATTTATTCTTTTAATTTAATTTACCTAAACTAAGTTAGGACTTACAATTATTTTTATCTATCCATTTATATATCTATATTCGGATATTTTTCAATTACTTTGCTTCCTAAATTTATTCAGTAATATATTTCATAAAATTCAATTGTTACGTTCGTTATCTTCTTTTCTTTGCATAAGATTATTCTTTCCAATTATTTTATTTTTAAAACCTATTATTATTGTAAATTATTAAAATAATATTTACGCGCCGTCGTCATAAATTTCTCAAAGTTTTTAATATTGTGAAATTATCCTTGCTACCCCGACTTATAAGTATTATTATTTGCTTATTTTCTTAATGTTTGAATAGTCTTTTTGAAATTTTTAGGGCTTTACATTATCTAAGGTAATTAGTTAAGTGAAGAAATTTGTCCTATGACTATAAGGCTTTATCTTTGCTTAAGGATATGCAAAGGCTTAAATATGCAAGAATTTAATAAGTATTATAAAATTCTTATTATTTGTAGCATTTACAATAGTCTTTTGTTTAACTCTCCTGCATTTTGGATGGATATTGCACTAATCACTCTTGATTTTGATTTTAGAGCTTTGAAATGTAATTTATGATTTAATAGAAGAATTACGTGAAATTTCAAGCAAAAAATATCAATTTTACAAGATTAGGAAGCATGATACAGTGAAAGCATGGCTATGTCTAATGCCATGCAAAACAGGACAAGGTAGATTATTTTGGAGGTAACCATGCAAGCAATTATGTAGAAGTACACAGGCAAGAACACACTCATGTTGGAGGGATATTGGAGTGCTATTTTTTGATACATTGAAATAAAATGGTATATGGGCAATAACACGACCATGCTATGACCGTGCCAAGCCAAAATTCAATTTTCTAATATTGATTTCCAAGCTCAATTCCACTTCCCAAAAATGCAATTCTTCCTAAAGATTTGATTTCTTTTGAAGAGTAGTTTGAGTTTCCTAAAATCTAGAGAAATTGTTATTACCATTGAATTAATATTTCCTAGTTTATGAAGATTCTTGGGATTTTTCTAGGAAACTAAAACTTTCCTAGAAGAGTAGAAATTGATGGCTTTATATGGAGTATGAATTTTTCACAAAGAGGAAGAGTATATGTAGATTGATAGTAACATAGTGATAGATTTTTAGTATTGTTGTTTATTTGATGCTTTTCTTATGCAATTTTTATATATTTTTGCTTTTAGACTCAATATGCTGCTAGCTTAAATTTTCTTTTGTGCTCAAGTATGATGAACCCTAAGATGGACATGTAATTTTCTAATTTATCATTCAATAAATTATTTGTTATACTTTTGATCCAATTATGTGTTATCCATTGTTTTCAATTTAATATTGTCAATGATTAGTTGAATTTTGATTTCTTATATAGAGATTGAGAGATCCTATATTAGAATTGATTTAGCATAATTAAAAGGAGTTACACATAATCTTAGAGATAGATGGCATAAATCTTTTAGATTAGGATCAAACCTAATAGCGAAGTTCATTAATCAAACGTAATGCAATTTTAAGGGTTTTAATTAGGAAGATATTTCAATTAATTAGCTTAGAATTAGGAATTAGTAGACTTGAGAAAGCTATTTGTTCAATTTAGGAATTTCCATGGTCCGAGAATACAATAATGTAATTGAATGATAATTAGTTAATTACATAAATAATTCTAGGGAAATTTAATATCCAGGTACACATTTAATGATTGTTATTTTCTTTAGTATTACTCATTATTTGATTTTACTCCACTCAATTTTTCATATTAGATAATAAGAAAAAATGGTAATTACTAATAATCATAGTCCTTATGAGATTAACACTCAATATCAATATGCACAATACTATAGAATTGATAGGCACACTTACTTATAGGTTTATAGTAGTTGGATAAACCAATACTACTTATAATTTAGGTGCTAATTCTAGTGAATAGGACCACAAAGATATACAAGCCAATTGTAAGGCCTAAAGCACCTAGATGAGCCAAAAAATAAGGACAATGGTGAGCAAGGAGAACACATTGACAATAGAATCAAAGGCATTATGATCAAGAATAGATTAGGATTGGATTTCTAAGGTTCAAGACAAACTTGGCCCTAAATTAGACTTAAAGCATAAAGTAAACAAATGGGCCTAGAAGTTTGAGAATTTACATTAGGCCAAGATTAAGGAAGTGGATCAACTTGAACTTTTAGTATATTTGGCCTAGAATGGTCATTAAGGTGCAAAGGAAGAGAGTTGAAACTATAAAGAATAGCAAACACTGAACATGTAGGCGATTACCTCTTAACTAATACATAATGAAGAAGTCCCAAAGTCTAACTTCCTTTAGTCAAGCCAACAAAAGTAAATAAATACAATTAATGAGATATTAAGAACTAATACGCATTAATTAGATTCTTATTTCAAAGAATAAACCCCTAAAACAAAACAAGGCCATAAGGAGACCCAATAACTCCAAATTGGGCCAAAAAGAGATCTCAACTTCCAACAACCCATTGAACAAACTTATGCCTAATTTATTACCTAAAATTCTAATTGGGCTTAAGGATTAGTAGGAAAAGCTACAACAAAGGACAAGACCATCGGAGCCTAATACTCTAAGAATTAGGCCTAAAAGTGACCCATGCAGTTAATCACTCTAATACCTTAAATTGCACATTAATTCTGGTCATTTTGACTATAGCAAATGGAAGTATGCTCAAAAGCCTTTATATTGACAATTAAGAACATATAAAAAGAACTTAAAATGAAAAAGTTATTGTGAAAACAAGAAAACATACAAAGCTTAGTAATGTAGCCAATTTTAGTAGAACAACTATGATAACTTAAATAGCATCAACTTACATAAACTTAATTTTCTATTACTAGGAGGCTTTGAGTAAACTATGGATATCCTTAAGGATGTCATTGCAGAGTGAGTCTCTATCTTATGATTATTGCATTGATTGTGATTGTAGTATAGTGAACTATTATAATATGTGATAATTGAAATATTCATGTTTGAGGTTTGGGAAATTGTAGGTGTTTGATCCATGTTAATAAAGAAACTTTAATATATTTGAACCCCTCAATTGTTATGATGTGGATGAGAATCCAGAATTATTGAGTGTCTACAAATAATTGATTGATCACCTAAACTACTTAGGCCTTAAGTATATTTAGAAAATTAATGAACTATATATGCACCAGCATGACTAACATGAAGAAGGTTGTTAGCATCACATAGCAGTCTAGAGAGGCCATGCGATGATGATTCTCATATGCAACCTTACTTTGACCTTTAGGAACTACTATGTATTAGGAAATGCGCCCTTTGATTGAGGCCCAACTTAGGGATTTATTGCTTAAGGGTGAATGAGATTGAGTGTGCCATTCACATCTACACCCTTTTAGGTATGAGAGCATTTATATATATATATATATATATATATATATATATATATAGTAGAGAGTAGAGAGAGAGAGAGAAGAGAGAGAGAGAGAGAAATGAACTTAGTGACCTAGGTCACTTATAATTTATATAAATTAAAGTACTTAAAGTGAGGCATGTGTCAGCTTAGGGTGATTGAAACCTAAAGCCAATGTGTTAGGAATTATTTCTCAACCTAGGCAATGGAGGGTGAAATTCCATGTTATATATGGTTACTAGAAGATCATATAGATTGTTGCATTCATATGCATGCTTCATTCATATGTTTGTCTAATAACTTGTATGGACTTATGTGAAAGTGTAATATGAGGATAGTGGTCACTAAGATGGATGTAATTTACACTCCCATTGTAATGACCGTATATGGAGCCTAGTAGAATTTCCTAAGAGTCCCATATCATGTGTGCACCCACAATATGAGAACTACCTTGAAAGTTAAAGGTTGCAAAACTCTAATTAAATAATCATTCCTCACCATAACTGATAGTACATATAATTAATTATTATAAAAATTACTATAGAAACTAATATATTACAGTTTACTAGAATTATAGAGAATCGATATACTCTCACCAAATAGTAAAACTAGATGATCTCAACATTTAAGAACCTTAGTTTGAAAAATTTTTTGGAAGATGATAAAGTTATAAAATAAATAACTTTATAAACTCTTATTCACTCATCCTAAACTTTTAACTATCATCTAATTTCTATATCTATCCTTGAAGCTTGAGTCTAGAACACTCATCACTTTGATCCTAGCCTATTTCCCAACTTTAAAGGTGAGCAAACCATGGCTCAGTGAGTTTGTCCATCACTACTTACCATTTAAACAAGTTATCAAAATTAATTAGCAAATCATGAAATCTATCTACTAAAAATGAAACTTTGGTGATAAATTTCAAGAAACACTTTTGGGGAGTCTGGAACCATGAAAGGTATAGATTTGAAATTTTATATTTCCAATTCCCTTTTATACTTACCCACATGGAGACCCATTTATTTTAAATTTTTTGGGGGAAGGTCCCCCAAACCCAAAATTCCCCTTTACCATTCCCAAGAAAGAAAAAAAGGGCCCAAAGGGCCAGTCTTTGAATTCCACCCCAACCCTTTCACCTTTAATAAAATACTCAATAATCCCCCATGGCTAAATTAGGTAAACCCCTCATAAAAGGCATCTACCTAAATCAAACTTTTTAAAATCCCTTTTTGGCCCCCAAAAACAAGATTTTCCCCCAACACTTTCCCTTCCAAAAAAATTTAGTTTGATAAAAAACCTTTACGAAACCGAGGTTTTATAAAAAAAACTTCTAAAGAACATCCCTTTTTTTAAAATTTTTAAAAAAACTTTTTAAAAAAACCCTTAAAAGGTTTCAACATTTTAAAATTTTGGAAAATTGAAACTTTTAAACCCTTTCTATGTCCCTATTTGAACCATAAATTGAATGAAAAAACCCAAATTAAATTTTGGGCAAAAAATTAAGTTTACAATTTAAAAGGTCCCACCCAAATGGGAGCATACAAATCCAATCTTTTCCACCAAAAATTTAAATAGAATAAATAAAAAACATAAAGAAATTAGCAACCCAAGCAATAGTAAATCATTTAAACCCTCCCCTTAAAAATATTAAAAGGATTTAATAATCCTCGGGTAAAAGGGGGAAATCTTCTAAAAAGCCTTTAATTTAAAACAAAAAAGAAATATAAAATAAAAAATAATTATTTTAAAAAAATTTTTTCTAATACCCCAAATTCAAAACCCCAAATCTTATTAAAGTTTTTTAAAAGGGTTTTTTAAATTTTTAATAAAGGCCCTTAATTTAAGAATTCATCCTTTTTTTGGGTTTCCTTTTAAAGGCCCTTTGGGTTCAGGTAAGTCCTTTTTTTTCCAAAGGATGTCATAAAAAGGGAAAAATAAATTCAAAATATGCCCATGAAGTTCAATGGGTTAAAAGGATAAGTCAAAAAGTCCTAAAGGGAAAGAAAAAAAGGTTTAAAATTTTCCTTTTTTGAACTTTTTTTTAAATTAAAGGGTTTAATTTAAAAAAAAAAACTCAAAAAAAAATCAAATAAAAAGAAAAATAAAATTCTTATGAAGGGGGAAAGTGGAATTATTTTTGGGGAACCCCTACAATTTTTAAAATTAGGTATTTTGGGTATAAAATTCCAAAAAAGAAAGGAATGAAAAAACTCGGGGTTAAAAAATTACCTTAAGGGTTAAACCCCCTTTTTTAAAACCCTAAAAAAAAGGGCCCTTAAAATATAAAAATTTTAGATGGGTTAGTAATTTCCCTTTAAAAGAGTTAAAGGGTCCCCCAATTTTTTTTGGGTTTTTTCCTTCCCTTTAATTCATGGGGTTTGGAAACCCAAAACTTTTGTTTATTAGAGTGAAATAAAATTAATTAGGGATAAAATTTTCCCGTCTTTCTATGGAATATTAGGTGTTTTTGGAGATTAATGGGGAAAAATTTAAGAAAATGGGCCCTTTAAATTGGGGTAGAAATTGGAAGGGCCCCCCCAAATTATTTTTTGGGTTTTTAATTTTTTTCAATTTTTGGGGCCTTAAAAGGGATTTTTATTAAAGGGATAAGTTGGGGAAATTTATACTTTAGGATAAGGTAAATAAAGGCAAAAAGGGATAAAATCACATGTTGTTACATATTAAAAAAAGGGGGGTAAAAATTTGGGGGGTTTCCAAGCTTTTTTTAAAACAAAATTTTTGTTTATTTGAAATTTAACTTTTTTAAAATTTTAATTGGAAGTTTAAATTTTTGGGATGGTTAAAAATTAGGTAAAATTTTCTTAAAATGGGGTAAAATAATTTTAAGGTAAAAAGGGTTTTTTTTAAAGATAAGATTTGAAATAAATTTTCCCTTTTTTAACCAACTCAAAAATTTAAAATTTTTTCCCTTTAATATTTTCCAGGTTTTTTCAAAATTTAAAATAAAGAAAATTTTAAAGGTTTTTTAAAATTTAAAATTTAAAATTAAGATAAGATGGGGTGAATTAGGTAGGAGTTAATAAGGATAGAATAAGTTAAGATATGATGAAATAAGATAGGATGATGTAGGGTAACGATGCTTAAATGGATAAAATTACATGGTGACTTTCTTGCATAGTTGAGCCAGTCACCTTTAAGCAATAATTAAGGTTCGATTTTTTTATATTAGATAAGATTCTTATGGAAAAAATTACTTTTTCAAGGATAAGAATGATGGGGGGTCATTATCTATAAGATAGGATAAGATAAATGATTGATTTTTCAAAACTTGATAGATAAGTTGATGGGAAAAATTTCTGACACTATTAACCTTTTCCGAACCCGATTTGGATGATGATCCAAATTACTTGTATTTTACCTTATGTCTTTATTCTAATAAATATTTGAGAACAATCTTACAGGTACAATGATAATTCTCCATGGGATGCCAATATGTCCTACAACATCTGTTGGACATAGAACGTTTTTTCAGGATGACAATCAAAGACCCGCTGCGATTGTTTTCTATTCCGAAGCATTGGATCATGAAGACTTATGTTATTTTGTATCTTGTAATTGTTTTATGAACTATTTTGGTTGTATTTTGGTTTTGGGACACTTTTATTTCTTTGTAATTTTCATTTAGGGTTAGCCACCTTAAAAGTGGCAAACTTTTAATTTTTGACACTTTTTAACCCTAGGAGTAGCAAGTATAAATACTTGCTTAGAAGAGGGTTTGAGGAGGCCAATTTTTACAGATTTGAGAGACACATTGCACGTGTGAATTAGGGTTCTTTCCTTAGTTCCAAACTCTTATCAATTTCAACCCAAGAATTGGAATTGTGGCGAGTGCGACGAAGGCGAATTGTGAGTCATATCAATTCAATTTTGTTGTATGTTCATTTCTTCTCTAGTGAGTCATACCTAGGGTAGATTTGGATCTTTCTTAGATCTATTTGTGGTTCTATTTTCGTGAACAACAATCTTGTAAGATTGATTATTTCATTGAGCACTTGGATTACATACTTCATTGTTATTGTTGGCGTGAAGTAGTGATTGAAAGGAAAGTGGATTTCATTGGTTTATTGCTTTCTTTGTTATCATTTCCACATGATATTTCAATCCTTATTGTGGTTATTTGGTTAATGTTATCAATAGAGATTACAATTAAATCATTTGAACAACATTTTCACATCAAAATCTTCAAATGTGTCACGAGAATTGCTTACTAGGTGGACCGATTTTGTATGAGATTTCAGATTGTTTTCTTGAGTCTTTTTTATTGTGCTTCCAAGTGGGTTTAGGCACATCATCTTTTTGGTATCAGAGCACATTTGAGAGAAGGGATTGATTGTATTTGATTTTGTGAAATTCATCTTCAATTAGGGTTGATCAATTGGAACCGCAAATTATGTTGTTTTGTGGTTTTTGAGCTTGCGAAATTACTTGGTTTGAATTTTGATTTGCTGATTGTCGGAGTTGGATTGGGAAGGTTGTTGTATCATCTTATGATCAATAAATTTTCATGGAAGGGCAGAAGCATAGAAGTGTTGTTTAATTCAACAACTTTTGAACTGAAAACTCACCAATTCTTGCCGTGACTTGTTGTGGCGTGAAGGAGGATGTGTAGATTGTTGTTGTGACTTCCAATGTGTAATTCTGAATTGGATAAGTTCAATTTACAGATTTGCATTGAGTTTGATTAGTAAGGAATCTATTTGAATTCAAACACACATTACATTAAGTTGTGAGAGTTAATGAGTGCTATTTGAATTTGAATTCATTACTTACCAATTGAAGAAGGCTTGCAATTAGTGAAGTGGTTTGAATTTCAAATTGAACTTGCTGCCTATTGAGGAATTCAGAATACATTGTGGAAAGTGACATATTTGTTTTTGTTGTCATCCTTGCCGTGGAAAGTGGAAGCATATTTGTTATTATTGCCATTTGTGTTGTTGCCGTGGAAGTGAATCATATTTATTGTTGTTGTCACTTGTGTTACCGTGGGAGTGGCTTGTGGAAGTTAAATTTGTTGCATCGCGTTGTTGTGACGTGTTTTGGAGATGAGTACTACACGTGAGTTGCAATAACATAATTGTAAAGTTAAGTGGATTGTTTGTTTGTCTTTTTTGTTGTTGTTATTGTGTGGAGTTAAGGGAAGTGTAGTAGTGGAGTGTATGCCCTTGATTCAAATTGTTTTGAGGATCAGTATACGGGAGTCTACAACTATGTCGAATGACAGTGTGAATGGGGGAATTGGGATGAAGCTAATAGTTAGGTTGGTGGAAGTCAGGGTCGTAATGTGGTAGTAGGAGAACTTTGGAAGAACAACTCCAGGATCTTACTACCATAGTTGCTGCACTGGCAACTAGAGTTGACAGAATGACATTACCACAACCACCAGTGGTAAACCAGCCGGCACCACCTTGAGTAGTTCCACAGAATCATCATCGAGATAGAGTAATGGGAGATGGGAATTTGAATAGAAGGATGGGTGAGGAGCATCTTCCATACAGGAAGAAAGGGATGATAATTTTAGGGCAAACCCAAATTCAGAATAGGGATTTTCAGGCCACCTCGAGGCTTAGAATATGTGAAACAACAGATGCCATCCTATGATGGCAAGGGATCAGTAGATGAATATTTAGACTGGGAGGACAAGGTCGAAGGTCTCTTTGAATGTTATGAGATCGATGACAGTACCAGGTCCGATTGGCTGCTGTTGAGTTTGTAGGGTACGCTGCACTCTGGTGGAAGAATCTGATTATCAGATAGGCGTCGGGATGGAGAGGTTGAGGTTCAGACCTGGAGGGACATGAAAAGATTACAGAGGAAAAGGTTCATTCCTGAGCACTCCAAACAGGAGCTGTTTATGTGACTGCAAAAATTGAAGCGGGGAGGCAAAACAGGGATGATTATGTATAGGAGTTTGAGACCCTTATGATTAGGTGTGGGTCTGTTGAGCCTCCAGAACAAACTATAGCGCTTTAGTCTCAGGTCTAAAAAATGAAATAGCGTGTATTGTTGAATTGCAGCGCTATAATATACTTGATGAGGCTATTCAATTGGCCTTAAAAGTAGAGAGACAAAGGAGGTCTAACTTCTTTAGGGCTTCGAGCAGTAGGCCCAGCACTGTTACTAGACCTATATCAGCTGACAGTCGATCAGGGGGAACAAAGGCGGTAGGTGAGGGAGTAAAGGCAGTGGACATTACTACCCCAACTATTATGAGAGAAAATTTACCCATTGGGAAGGGTAAAGAGGTAATGGCTCCAGATACGAGGCAGACTGTTCCCGAATCTACTAGTGGGAAAGCGCGCTAGATAAAATGCTTTAAATGCATGGGATTTAGGCATATGGCTGCACAGTGTCCAAATATAGAGAGTGATGACTGTTATGGAAGACACTGGAAAGATATTGAGGATGATCATGATCAGACTAAACCTACAGATCTACAATAGCACTGTAGGAATATTATGATGATCAGACTGCAGACGCGCCTGAGGAGCATAACAGGAGGAAAATATCTATCCCTTATGTGTTACGCAGGGCCTTATCTATATCTCCTGATAATAGTGATATTCAGAGGGAGAACATTTCACACCTCTTGTAGAATTAGAGGTAACCTTTTTGTACTCATCATCGATAGTGGTAGTTGCACGAATATTATATCTGCTGCGCTAGTAGACAAATTACAACTGTCTACTATCCCACATCCTAGTCCATATCATTTTGCATTGGCTGGATAATAGAGGTAGTATGCATGTTACCCTTAGGGTAAAGGTTCCTGTGAATGTTGGGCAAAATTATCATGATGAGATCCTATGTGATGTAGTCCCTATGCATGCATTCCATTTACTATTGGGTCGGCCTTGGTTGTATGATCGACGGGTGATACATGATGGGTTTGAAAATACCTACATGTTCAGCATGAGCAAGTCACGCATAGTTCTATTACCGATGACTCCATCTGAGGTCCAAGGGTTTTAGCAACAAATCAGAAATCCATCCACTACCATTGTTAGCCGAAGAGCAGGATAACAAAGATATTAGGGTTCAGTTCCACAACTGATCCTCTAGATTTGAGGGCAAATCTTTCAGAAGCCCGAGGAGATGATGGGAAACTTTTTGACACTATCGACCTTTTTCGAACCGATTTGGATGATGTCCTCAAATTGCTCGTATTTTACCTTATGTCTTATTTCTAATAAATATTTGAGAATAATCTTACAGGTACAATGATAATTCTCCATGGGATGCCAATATGTCCTACAACACCTGTTGGATACAGAACGTTCTTTCATGATGACAATCAAAGACTCGCTGTGATTGTTTTCTATTCCGAGGCATTGGATCATAAAGACTTATGTTATTTGTATCTTGTAATTGTTTTATGAACTATTTTGGTTGTATTTTGGTTTTGGGACACTTTTATTTTCCTTATAATTTTCATTTAGGGTTAGCCACCTTAAAAGTGGCAAACTTGTAATTTTGACCACTTTTTAACCCTAAGAGTAGCAAGTATAAATACTTGCTTAGAAGAGGGTTTGAGGAGGCCAATTTTTATAGATTTGAGAGACACATTTCACGTGTGAATTAGGGTTCTTTCCTTAGTTCCAAACTCTTATCAATTTCAACTCAAGAATTAGAATTGTGGTAAGTGCGACGAAGGCGAAATTGTGAGTCATATCAATTCAATTTTGTTGTATGTTCATTTCTTCTCTAGTGAGTCATATCTAGGGTAGATTTGGATCTTTCTTGGATCTATTTATGGTTCTATTTTCGTGAACAACAATCTTGTAAGATTGATTATTTCATTGAGCACTTGGATTACATACTTCATTGTTATTGTTAGCGTTGAAGTAGTGATGAAAGGGAAAGTGGATTTCATTGGTTTATTGCTTTCTTTGTTCTCATTTCCACGTGATATTTCAATCCTTATTGTGGTTATTTGGTTAATGTTATCAATAGAGATTACAATTAAATCATTTGAACAACATGTTCCATCAAAATCTTTAAAGGTGTCACGAGAATTGCTTACTAGGTGGACCGGTTTGTATGAGATTTGAGATTGTTTTCTTGAGTCTTTTTATTGTGCTTCCATGTGGGTTTAGGCAACATCATAAGTTATCCTTGATGTGACATCTTTGTGAAGGAGCTCTAATTTTTTTCTATTTTGTGTGGATTTTCTGGTATTTTGTATGTTATTAGGTAATTAAATATGTAATATTGAATTTGAAAAAATAGTTAAAATATATTAAGATTTGAGGGTGGTTTTCAAGCTTAATCGATTACGTATTTTTAGGTCAAAGTTTAGGGACTTCCAATTTTGATTCTATTTTGTAATTGGGTTTGTTATTCATTTGTGTTTATTTTTGCTAATCTATGTCTTAGGATGTTAATCCTTATGATTAAGATAAGGTTGGATAGATTTGGAGAGAATTGACTCAAGTCAAGGTAAGTTTTCTTGGGTTGTCTAATTGCTTATCGAAAGTTGACTTAATTCAAATTGAAATAGATTGAAATCAACTGAGTTTGGGTTTTTAAATCTAATACTCAAGAAATATTTGGGGCTAAGTACCAGTCCTATATATAAAATTTGATTAAATTTAAGTTTCGACTACTAGGTGAAAATTTGAGAATAAGATTGTACTCTTTGGTAAGTAGTTATTGGAAATTAGTGCAGTTGATTGTTTTCAACTGAACTTTTACTAAGTCAAATCCATTGGTTCTATCAGAAAAGGATATCATATAAATCTTTGGTGTCTTATTTACTAAGTCTTCTTTAAGTCAACTTAGTTCTTAGCTCTAATCTCAAGTCTACTCAAGTCTTCCTAGGGCTATCAAGTGGAAAAACTTAAGTTTAATGAGTCGGTAGAGTTAGTTGACTCAAGATCACTTTTAATTTGACTAAGTTGACTTACGTTAAATTTTTAAATATCGAGTCTTTTTAGCTCTTAAACTACTCGGGTTCATTTACAGCTAAATTCTAGGTATTTTTCCCTTTAATCTAATGGGATTTCTAAAAAACTATTTATAAGAATCCTTAGGAATTACATATGACAATTTAGGTTAGAGTTTGTGTTTTTTCAATTTTGATTTATAGGCCAAATTATCAAGTGTTTATATTTGTTTTTCTTTCTCCAAAATGATATTTTAGTTAGGGTAAGGATCTCGTTGTCATATAATGGCTTAGTATTACAATCAAAGGGAAGTTCAAGGAGTTATACTAATTGAAGAAGTTTTGCTTTTCCCTTGTGCAATTTAACTTTAATTTGCATGCATAGATTCTTAAAATTCATCTCATAAGTTTGAGGGTTAGTTGGGTCTAGTCAGTTTTGTAGGCAAGTCAACTTACATCATTTTCTCAAAAGGTCTTAAGTCAACTCAAAAGTTTTTCTTTGGTCAAATTAGGTTTTTGTATCGGTAGATTAAGTCAACTCAAGTCTTTCCTTATCTAATATGGAGTTGACTATAAGTCAATTTTTTTTTTTAGCAAGTTTACTCAAGTCAATTATTGATTTACTAAGTCAACTAAAATATCCTAACCTTATTTAACAATCTCAAGATAAGATTTCCTAGATTTAGGGACTAATTCATCTCGTAGGTTAGGTTTTTGTAAGATAATAGTTTTATTGAGACATTGATTTAGCATTTTCTATGAGAATTTATGAGAAACTTTGTCATCAAGTTTATCAAGATGACTCCCTTAAAAATGTTAGTGAGGTAGCCTTTTTAAGAAGTTAACTTTGAAGGTAACTTTCTTGAGAAGTTAGTTTAAAAACCCTTAAACAAGCTAATTTTTTAACATTTCTTTTAAAAGAAAAATTTTACATAGATATTTAAAAGTATCTTAAATTGATAAAAAAAATCTTGTTACAAAAAGATTGAAGACTAAAATTTACGTAATTAAATTTAAAATTTGAGACTTAATTTGTAAAGTAATAGACAAGAATTGATGTGCTTCAATTCCAAGTACAAGCACATAAAACCAATTGAAGGACCAATTAAAAAAATTGCCAAAATGGTTGTGAAGAAACAATTGCAAGTGACCCTAATTTGCATGAAACAATTGCTCTTATACTAAATTATGATACACTTCAATTGATGATTGCAATTAAACAATGACAATTGAAGTATCAACCAACAAACCACAAGAATGCGTGACTCCAACACACTCAAAAAACTCCTAAAACTCAAGTGACATCCATGCAAATGTTTAATCAAATTGTAATTCGGATATAGCACAATTAAACAACACACTTTAGGATATAATTCCACTAAAATGGTTGAATCCAATAATAGATTGGAACCCTAAAATAGTGTGTAAATAAGAAGTCAACAAGAACAATCCAATTCGCACTAAAATATGAAAACAAATTTGTATGAAAATTGGGAAACAACTTAAGGGATTTGATGTTACTCACAAATCCTCAAGCCTCCCACTCGCTACAACCATTTAAGAAGTTAATAAGAGTCTTATGAAATTAGAGTAAACCCTCTCTTTCACGTGAAAATGGTAGCAAAATATAATGTTCAAAAGTCCCCTCACAAACCCTAGTTAGTAAGTATTTATACTTGCTTTTTATTAGGGTAAAATCACATGAAAATTAAAACTAAGCCACTTAGGTGGCCAGTTCTTAAACCCCTTTACAAGTAAATCATAAAGTCCCAAAAAATAAATACAAAATGACCGGTTTAATAATAAAAAAACAAGTAAAAGAGATAGTCTTTAAAGTTTTCGATTCTTAAAGTCAAGTGAATAATTTTTTTGGTCCAATTTATCTTCAGTTTATGTCGGTCTATGAATAACCCACAAGCTGATTTTTAGTGAGTTTGCCCATCGCCCTGTAAACCTGACAAGTATGCTAGTTGGAATGCACAACAAATAAGTAATAGAAAAAAGTAGTAATACAAATATTTCTGGGTCGGTTTGTTTCCAAGAGGACCCTCTTTGCCAAATTTTGTAATCTTTTGGCTCTTGCCCTAGTGATAGGTCTTGTAGTATTTTGATTCCTATCATCTCTCAACCCCTCAAGAAGATTTGTCCTCAAATCTGATAGGTCAAATTGAAAGTATTGCACCTCTAGAAAGAACGAAAATTTACACAATTCCCCCAAAAAACCTAAATACCAAGGGGGGGTTGCCTTCCCCCCCATCTCTAAATATTTCACTTCAACAAAATATAAAGTCCACATCCACTAACCCCTTACTCAAACTGTCCCCACCAAAAGTCTCTTTTTCTCTACTCACAGTATGTCTTTAACCCTTGGCTCTCTGAGGTTTTAGCAACTGACTATGAAAACCCCAAAAACCTTGATGGAGACACCCTCTACCTTGAACATTTGTCCCTGATTTGCTCATCTGATATGAACCTCAGGAACCTCTAAAGTTGACACATCTATTTTTTTTGAAAATTTGATCCTCTGAATTTGGGTCATGTGACTATGAACCTTGGAACCTCTGAACGTTAGCATATCTGTTTTTGAACAGTTTGGTTCCTCTGAAGGTTAACTTATCCGTCTTTGCAAAATTTTTGGACCTCTGATGGTAACATAAGGTTCAATATTATACATTACCATCCTGTTGAAACATATAAGTTCTTTATACCCATCATGTAAGACCATCTTTAATACAACCACGGCTTGCCAAGTAATATATGGGATGCACACATTGGGTAAAATATCACATTCAATCTCATCACAGTATTTATCCCTTTTACTGAAAGGACCCTAGCTCTTTAGGTCACATGAAGACTCCCTTGCTCATTCAACCAATGTAATGTGTAGGGTCTGGATGTGGGATAGTTACAATTGTAATTTGACACTAATGAGTGCAACTGCAACAATTAGTACAACCACCACCATCAATGATAATGACACACAGGTTATATGGTACCCTATAAGAAGTATGAAACAAATTTTCCTTCTGTCCCCTCATCAATGGGTTGAGAAGAAGTCAAGACTCGATGTAGTAAATTAAATAGAAGGATAACAAATCATTTGACATAGTTGCTTACTATTTTCAATAAGCCAACAACACACTTCACACCACGTCACAACCAACACACCTCAACCTTACACCACACCTAAAATTCACAGTGTAATAACACCTCCACAAGAGTCACTCTAAACTACACAACAACCACTATAAAAGAAAACACCAAATGGTAAGAATTTAATACCCCCACGTTAACTTATACAATAAACACACCAAGCCTCCATACACCACAGTGCAAAATTAACAACCAATGCTACAAATACTTCTCACTTCAAT